>JAVKPL010005398.1:0-10532 GCA_032173675.1 Gastrolobium villosum | reverse complement strand
GTTGATTTTGCGGACAAAATTCCTAAAAGGTGGGGTGAATATAACACCTCGGAAAATTAAATGTGAAATTATGTGATAAAATATGGAATTAAGAGGGAAGGATTAGTGAAAATCCGTAATTTAGGGCCAAAATGGGCTAAAAGGGCAAAATGGTAATTTGCCAAGAACGTAAACCGAGGCATGAAAAATGGAGTTAGAGATTTAATATGACAAAAATAATGCTGGAAATGGAATCAGGGCGGAAAATTGAGTGAGTAGGCAAAATTGGGAAAAATTGATGAATAGTGACTTTTTAAGTGAAAGATACTGCGGTACGAGTGTACCGATAAGTGTGAAAATTTTATCAATATTTTGAGGAAAGAAAAATATGTCATGGACTGGAAAAATATGTAGATTAAGAATATATGATCAGAATTTTTATCGGAGTGAAAGTTAGATCGCGTGTGGGACCCGTGTGACCGAAGTCACTTGGCCCCACCCTCTTTTTCTTCCTTCTTTCCTCTCCTTTTCTTCTCTTCCTCGCGCACAGCCCCTGCACAAGTGACCAAAACACCACCCTTCTCCTCCATTCTTCCCATTTCTTCATTTCTCCACCAAATCACTTGATTTTGGTGTTGAAATCTATTGGAAACAACCTTTTAGATCCATTGGTAACACTTAGAAGCCATGAAACCGCCTCCTTGCTGCGTTTTTAAGCAAAATCAGATCCGAACCATGTTGGATTTTGGAGTTTTCTTGGAGTTTTGATCTTCTAATGGTTTAGTGAAGCCTTGGTGGTGATTATACAACACATTGTGAGTATATTTGTGGTATTTTTATGGTTGAATTCATAGATCTAGAAATTTGTGTTCAAACCTTTGATTTTAGATGTGTGATGATAGAGAGCCCAAATGGAAAAATGCTATTAGATGAAAATGCCTTAGAATGATGCATGAAAGCTAGAAATGCTATGATAAATTTTGGTGAAAAAGTTGGAATTTTAACTTAGGAAAATTTGTGAAGATTTCATGAAAAAGTGGCATGTGGTGTAATTGGATAATTGAATGATGGACCATTGGTATAGGGTGATAATATGATTACATGATTAGTATGAGTGTTAAAATGAATTGAAAACCTTGTAGAACCAATCTTTGATGAATTCGAACCATAGGGTGGTTTGGAGGAAAAATGACATAAAAATGATGTAATGGAAGTTAAATGATTGAAAATGATGTTTAATTGGATGATAGTATAGTGTGGTAAAGTGGAATGAGAAGAAAGAATGTGTGATTCATGGTGTAATTGGTAAATTAACCTATAAAAGAGATTGAAGTAAAATGGTATGGAAAAATAGCCTTTGGCCTAGGTGATTTAAATGATGATTAATTGTGTAAATGAATGGTTGACATTGGAATTGTATTGATAATCATGTTGTGGATTATCTAGGTTGCCTCTTTTGGACGCTTTGGAAGCGGGTAAGCTTGGAGCTTACGTTTGGAGCATGGGCTCGGTATTGAGGTAACCATTGGAACTGGGGTTTAGCCCTTGTGTGCTCCACCACACCTAGTGGATGGTTGTGGTTGGATTATGTGGTTATGACATTATGTGATTGTGTGCTTGTATGCATATTGCTTGATTTTGTGAAAATTGTTTGGTCACTGGCCAGTTGACGTGTGTTGGGTTTGGACATCCGCTGGAACATTTCGATGGCGAAATACCAGTTGGAATGCCATGGGGTCGACTCATGGGAGCGACACCAGGATGAGCCAAACGTGGGACATCCGCCGGATAGGTCTCTTGAGGAGTTCCGGTTGGGTTGGCCATGGAGTTTTCTCAACCATGGGAGAAGCTCTAGGACTGTCTCGGGAGTTATATGATGGAGTCCTTGAACATAAATCCATGAGTGGATGTTCTCGGGTTGTCTCCAGTTGATGGGTGATATTGTATTACATGCATATTATATGATGTTATATTTGCACATTGAGTGAGCCATGGGGTGGAGAAACCTCCAGGGCCCTTGGTTTACTGAGATATATTTATATATCTCACCCCGTGTTGTGGGGCATCATTTCAGGTCAGGTTGAGCCTGGAAGAGTGGAGCATGAGGTGCATGTTGGAGGCACCATGTGATGAGCATTGGATAGGGACACATCTTGCATATGATGTATGCTTTAGACTTAGGTCATGAATCTATGCATGTTGAAAATGCCATGCTTGTAAGTTCATGAATACATGTTAGATTCTTCAATGTGATGTATATGTAGGACTTTAGTATATGTTGTATATTTGAGTGAGCATGGGACTTGTCCATTGCCACATTCATTGTAATTGAAGCCTTGGCAAAGATGTTGTAAAATGGTCCATAATTGTTGTAAAATGGCCATTGGATTAAAGACTTGTAAATGATGCTTTAATGAATGGAGATGCATGTTTGAGGGGCCTAGTGCCTAGATTAGAATATGTTTAAGTGTTGTGTGGAGTATCAAGGGGTTAGGGATGGATTACACAACCCTTTTTGGGGCTTAAAATGCTGCAATCTGTCATTTTGCTGCATAGTAATCGATTACCCAAGCATGGTAATCGATTACCATGCAACAGGGGACGAAAAATCAGCTACTGTCTTCACTGGTAATCGATTACTGAGGCTTGGTAATCGATTACCATGTGAGGTAATCGATTACCCAAGCTTGGTAATCGATTACCAGAGCAGAGGAGGTCAAAATTTGGCTACTGCCTCATTTTTGACAGGTGGTAATCGATTACCACCCACTGGTAATCGATTACCACAGTGCAATTTTTGAAAATTCAGGTTTTTCTTGACTTAAAGAAAGGGGCATAACTTGTTGGGTAGAACTCCAAATGGTACGTGGTTTGAAACCACGCGTAGCTTAGGTAAAGGGCTAGAATATGGTAAGAAATGAAAATAAGTTGATGAGTTTAAATGAGTTGAATAAAAAGAATGTTTAGTGATGTTAGTAGACAACAGCTTCCGCGTTTTGCATTTACAATTATGGTGTTGTTTTAATTGATTAGGGAAAAGGTAATGGTTATAAAAAGGAACACGAATAAAGAAAAAAGTTTACCCGTAATTTAATTAACCCAACTACTGTGATTGTAACTGCGCTTAATATCATAATCAATGTTAACAATACCGGTACGTAACGGGCTGTTACAAGAAGCCATCACTCTCTTTACACCATCAGAACCAGCTCCAGAATTCACCCAAATTCGAATTCAATATTTAATTTTAAATGCTTACCAAAAACCATGTTTAAAGTTTAAACATCACCAACATTCTATTTTGGGGCTTTATATTTAATCAGTTGAAAAAGATAAATGTCTACACATTTATCCTTCAATTGATATTTTTAGCTCTATGTAGAAAGCAAATGACTTTAAAAGTCGATTTCTAATTGTCAGCATATACTCCATCTGGAAGAAGCATAAACTAATGTAATTTGTTCTGTACAACTATTTGTCAAGGTCATCCTTCCCACCAGAGAAGCTGATGCTCTCCGGCAAGTATACCGATCGCACAAGTAATAAAGTGATAAGAAAAGTTCGTCTCCACAGGATTGGGATCTAATATCAATTAAACTTTTTCTTAAAGAATGGAAAAATTCAAATAGGGTTGTGACAAATATTGTCAAATTGATGGAAATTCAAATATGAAAATAAAAGACTTATTTTTGTATTTTTGTTTTGAGAAATAAAACAATAAAAATGAAAATTGTTTTGTAAAAAGGATATGAGAAAAGCATTGTAGCCAGGGTTCATTCACCAAATGATCCCCGCTTTTTTACTCCGGATTGATTTACAATAATTATTTATATAATTACTCAGATAAATTATCATCTAAAAGATTTAATATTTAACCCTCAATTCCTTGCAGGGTTAACCCTTTAATCCAATGAGAAACCCCAATTCCTTGCAATGTTTCTCATAGGATCAAGCAATGGGTGCGATAATTTAAGCATCTGCAATCATGTACATGTCTATTCCTAGCACGCATACAGATTGTTATCTTACCCCCTTTCGAGATCAAAACCCCAATATTCCTATCTAGGATTTTGATCATCAGAATATCCCCAACTATCAGATTGATCAACTCTAACAAAGAAGATATCAAATTCGCGCAGAGTAATGATAAAGATAATTATATAAATCAAAAACCATAAACCAATCCTTCGCATCAAGGGTTCACATATGGATCGTGACCCTGACTACAATAAAAATGATCTAGCCAATCAACATACTGATCGCTGATCTAAAAAAAAATAAACGTAAAACTAAAAGAAAGAAGAAGAAAAACTAGAACAGATCTTCGAAGGACTTGAAGAACTTCGAAGAACTCAAGAACACGAACTTTCTCTCAGAAATGTGACGGCTGATTCTGAATTCTCTGGCATGTGAATGGTGTAGAGGGCCTTTTATAAAGCCACATGGTGCATTGTCCATGTAAAGCTGTATAACACCTCAAATATTTAAATGTTTATTTTAATGATATATTGTGAAAGGAAAATGGATGGATTAGTGAAAATCCAAGGATTATGGCCAAAAAGGGCAATAAGGGCAAAATTGTAATTTGCCAACCGTGTGTTAGGAGGCTTAAATATTGAGTTAGAGATTTCAAATGACAAAAGTAAGGTTGGAAATGGAATCAGGGCGAAAATTTGAGTAAATAGGCAAATTTGAGAAAAATCGATGAATAGTGAATTTTAAGTGTTAAAATACTGAGTTGTGAGTGTACCGATAGGTGTGAAATTTTTATCATCATTTTGGAGAAAGAAAAATATGTTATGGACTGGAAAAATATTTAGATTAAGGAATTGTAATCGGAAATTTTATTGGAGTTAAAGTTAGATCGCGTGTGGGACCCGTGTGACCGAAGTCACTTGGCCCCACCTCCCTTTTCTTCTTTCTTTTCCTTCTTCTTCCCTCCCTCATCCGTGCGCTCACAGTGAGCAAAAGAGACCAAAACCCATTTTCTTCACTTTTCTCCCATTTCTTCGTTTCTCCACCGAATCGCTTGGTTTTGGTGTTGAAATCTATCGTAAACAACCTTCCAAAGCCATTGGTAGCATCTAGAAGCCTTGAATCCACCTCTTTGGCCACGTTTTTGGCAAACTCAGATTCGACCCATTAGTGTTCTTGGAGATTTCTTGGAGTTTTGAGCTTCAAATGGTTTAGTGAAGCCTTGGTGGTGATCATACTACTCATTGTAAGTATATTTGTGGTCTCTTTATAGTTGATTCCATAGATCTATGAATATGTGTTCAAAGCTTTGATTTTAGATGTGTGATGATAGAGAGCCCAAATGCAAAAATGCTATTAGATGAAAAGGTCTTAGAATCATGTTTGTAAGCTAGAAATGCTATGTTAATTTTTGGTGAAAAATATGAGTTTGTAACTTAGGCAAAATTTGAGGAATTTTGATGAAAAATGAGTTGTTGAGTAAATTGGATTTAATGATTGTTGTAGGGTGCCTCACACGGTTGGATTTGAGAAAAGTTGATTTGGAGCATACGTTTGGAACGGTGTTGCTCGTGTTAAGGTAAACTCTTGGAACTTGGGTTTAATCCCTAGTGAGCTCCACCACACCTAGAGGAAGGTTATGGTTGGATTATGTAGTGATGACATGATGTGTTTGTGTGCTTGTATGCATATTGCTTGTATTTTGTGAAAAATTGTTTGGTCACTGGCCAGTTGACGTGTGTTGGTTTGGACATCCGCTGGATTCGTCCTACGGGAGAATGCCAGTTGGAATGCCATGGTGTTGACTCTGGGAGCGACATCAGGATGATCCAAGCGGGGGACGTCCGCCGGATAGGGCTCATGAGGAGTTCCGGTTGGGTTTTGCCATGGAGTCGTCTCAACCATGGGAGAGGCGCCAGGACTGTCTCGGGAGTTATATGATGGAGTCCTTGAACACGAATCCATGAGTGGATGTTCTTGGGTGTCTCCAGGTGGATGGTGATATTGTTTTACTTGCATAGCATATTATGTCATTTTGATACATTTTAGTGAGCCATGGAGTGGAGAGAGCCTCTAGCTCCATTGGTTTACTGAGATATATCCGTATATCTCACCCCGTGTTTGGGGGACCACATTTCAGGTCACTATGAGCCGTGAGGAGCTTCGGGCAAGAAGCCCGTATAGTGGACGTTGGATGGGCATGCGGTGCATTGGATTGCATGGCTTTTTGGAGGAGTTTATGGAGTGCACATAGCATACCATTAGTATTTTGAGACTTAGGTCATGAACATATTGCATGATGTTATTTTCCATGCTTTTGTTAGTGTTCATGGTCATATGCTAAGTCTTGTTATGTTTTATTATTCATGGCTTGGATAACTGTATATTTTGAGTGAGCATGGGACTTGTCCATTGCCACATTCATAGCCTTGAAGCCTTGATGAATATTGTTGTAAAAATGGTCCATATGTGCATGTAAATGGCCATTATTTGAGAATGATGTAATTGATGTTAAACTTAAGGAAAATGCATGATGGAAGGGCCTAGAGCCAACATTAGGACATGATTATGTGTTATGTGGAGTACCATGGGGTTAGGGATGGATTACACACCCTTTTTGGGGCTCAAAACAGCTGTAATCTGTCATTTTTCTGCATAGTAATCGATTACCCAAGCATGGTAATCGATTACCATGCAACAGGGGACGAAAAATTAGCTACTGTCTGCACTGGTAATCGATTACTGGCCTTTGGTAATCGATTACCATGTGTGGTAATCGATTACCAAGAGTTGGTAATCGATTACCAGAACAGAGGAATTGAAAAATTGGCTACTGCCACATTTTTGACAGGTGGTAATCGATTACCACCCTCTGGTAATCGATTACCACAGTGTAATTTTCGAAAATTCAGGTTTTCTAGACTAAAAGAAAGGGGTATAACTTGATGGGTAGAACTCCAAATGATATGTGGTTTGAAACCACGCGTAGACAACGTAAAGGACTACAATTTGGTAAAAGATGAGAGTAAGGTGGTGAGTTTAAATGAAATGAATAAAAGGAATGATTTATGATGTTAGAAAGTGTATGATTCCGCAAATGGCATTTACAATTATAGTGTGGTTTTAATTGATTACGGAAACTGTATTTATGAAAAGGAAAAAGGAATATGTTAAAAGAAAAATTTGCCCGTAATTTAATTAATCTAATCACTGTGATTGTAACTGCGCTTAATATCATAATCAATGTTAACAATACCGGTGTACAACGGGCTGTTACAAGCTGCGTGAGTAGATAAGGATGTCACTTCATTTTGATGTAATGTTGACAAAGCATCCTATCTTTATTTGCTGCAGTGTCAGCTGTGCTTTGACTCAGCGCTTTGATTGCAGATTCTTTCCTTAATTGCTTCAGCGCTAATTGAGGATAGTTTGAAATGTGATGTAATGAGCTTTAAATGCTGATCCTCGCAATTTTTCGAATCTCTTCCTTTTTAACTGGAACAAGATGAAGAACGAAGAACGCCACAAAACCCTTCTCCTCCAGTCTCTCCAGATCCAAATGGAATGGAATTATCAAAATGTGTGGGATTTCCTCTGAAGACTGAATTGTGTGCCATGGAGTGTGTGGAGAGGAACCTTTACATCGGTAGCAACTAGGGTTTCTCCGCGTCTTCCAAAATTACCCCCTGATGAAACGTGTAAGGGAATAATTAATTACAACTTTATTACCGAAACGTATAACGTAAAGATTTAATTAAAACTTTATTACGTAACTGAAGAATTAAATTAAAACTTATTACGTAACGAAAGAAATAAATTAAAAACGGTTTTGAATTTAATTTTTTTGAATTCAAATTTTGAATTCAAATTTCACTTCTTTTTCCTGTAAAAACACAACTAAAAGGTGCATATTATTGACATACAAAGAATCAACATAATTAGCAAATATGTATTTAAATTGCTCTCTTATGACTTAATTCTTGTCAATCTTAACACAGAAAAAGCACACTTGCCAGAGGCACATCAGTCCAATAATTAAAAAAGACGAGCCGAGCCGGGCCGGGCCTAAGGCCTTATTATCACCCCTAGGTTTGGGCTTCTCACTTAAGCCCATTAAGCTCTCTATATATTGTACCTATCTGTATTAGATTAAAACGCGACATATTATTTCAAGTTCATATTACTTACCGAGAGGTTTTCAAGAAATCAAGAATCGTGTCTTCGACAAGTAAGCTTAAATCTTTTGGTGTTCTAATTTCATATAATCATATTTTAAAATTTCTTACACTTTCATATAACATGAGATTAATTTAACCCTTGTTTGTTATTTATATAACTTACCCGAATGAACGTAGAAAATAAAAAAACAAAAATGTCAATAACAGTATCCGTTGGATCTTTTCCGATTCTGCTATCAGCTAAGAATTACACGTCTCCGTTAATGCTAGTCTCTAATTATGTTATTTTATGTGATGATGCTATTTTATAAAAATATATTATTAATTTATAGTCCTAAATTTGCTTTATTAGCCCATAAGAAGTGAACTTTCCTCATAAAAATTAAAAAATCCTCCTACCAAACAGCACCTTAAGAAAATAAAACGATATTGTTTTATTTTCTTAAGAATTCAATTCCCTTTCTTTCTCTTTCTCCCTGCTTTATTAGTGTCACAACCTTCTTTCTTCTTTCTACCTGGTAGATGTCTCTCTTCTTCTTTTTTCGCTTCAGAGGGTCCAAGTTGAATAAAGGGGAAAGCAACAGAACTAGAAACGAAACAAAGTTTGGGCAAGTAGTGCCCATCAAATCTCTAGCAAACAACTCTCTACAATCCATAGGGACTCAAAGAAAAAGCTGTAGATCCCAAGTGTCTAATAGTTTCCCTTTGGTTACCAAAGCATCAACAACGAAATTACCTTCATCTTTTTTTGTTGTTGTCATTTTTAATCTTTCTTTTTCTACATCTTATATCTTCGTCTTCATATCTCTTGTTTCTTTACCAATCGTTGTTAGTAATTATGAAATATTGTTAGTAATTATGAAAAGTGGCACTCGCTATCTCAAATGATTAATATAAAAAATAAATAAATTTATTGTATACGGGCCAGCCTCCAAGGCTTCAAGGCCGGGCCTGGCTATGGAAGCCTAAGGCCTTTTAAATAAAAAGATTTTTGTATGAGTATAAGTCTGGGTCCAATAATTAAAAAAGACGAACCGAGCCGGGCCGGGCCTAAGGCCCCTGGCCTTATTATCACCCCTAGGTTTGGGCTTCTCACTTAAGCCCATTAGGCTCTCTATATATTGTACCTATCTGTATTAGATTAAAACGCGACATATTATTTCAAGTTCATATTACTTACCAAGAGGTTTTCAAGAAATCAAGAATCGTGTCTTCGACAAGTAAGCTTAAATCTTTTGGTGTTCTAATTTCATATAATCATATTTTAAAATTTCTTACACTTTCATATAACATGAGATTAATTTAACCCTAAATTATATTTGTTTGTTATTTATATAATTTACCCGAATGAACATAGAAAAAAAATGTCAAAAATAGGATCTTTTCCGATTCTGCTGTCAGCTAAGAATTACACGTCTGTGTTAATACTAGTCTCTAATTATGTAATTTTATGTGATGATGCTATTTTATAAAAATATATTATTAATTTATAGTCCTAAATTTGCGTTATTAGCCCATAAGAAGTGAACTTTCCTCGTAAAATTTAAAAAATCCTCCCGGCACCTCAAGAAAATAAAACAATATTGTTTTATTTTCTTAAGAATTCAATTCCCTTTCTTTCTCTTTCTCCCTGCTTTATTAGGGTCACAAACAATCTTCTTTCTTCTTTCTACCTGGTAGATGTCTCTCTTCTTCTTTTCTCGCTTCAGAGGGTCCAAGTTGCTTCCAGATCTCTCAGTGACTTGGATCACTCTGATGGCTCTTCATCTTCGAAGGACTTGAAGAACTTCGAAGAACTCGAAGAACTCAAGAACACGAACTTTCTCTCAGAAATGTGACGGCTGATTCTGAATTCTCTGGCATGTGAATGGTGTAGAGGGCCTTTTATAAAGCCACCTGGTGCATTGTCCATGTAAAGCTGCGTGAGTAGATAAGGATGTCACTTCATTTTGATGTAATGTTGACAAAGCATCCTATCTTTATTTGCTGCAGTGCCAGCTGTGCTTTGACTCAGCGCTTTGATTGCAGATTCTTTCCTTAATTGCTTCAGCGCTAATTGAGGATAGTTTGAAATGTGATGTAATGAGCTTTAAATGCTGATCCTCGCAATTTTTCGAATCTCTTCCTTTTTAACTGGAACAAGATGAAGAACGAAGAACGCCACAGAACCCTTCTCCTCCAGTCTCTCCAGATCCAAATGGAATGGAATTATCAAAATGTGTGTGATTTCCTCTGAAGACTGAATTGTGTGCCATGGAGTGTGTGGAGAGGAACCTTTACATCGGTAGCAACTAGGGTTTCTCCGCGTCTTCCAAAATTACCCCCTGATGAAACGTGTAAGGGAATAATTAATTACAACTTTATTACCGAAACGTATAACGTAAAGATTTAATTAAAACT
>JAVKPL010005397.1:0-106703 GCA_032173675.1 Gastrolobium villosum | reverse complement strand
TACCAAATAAACCCCGAGGTTTGTGAAGTTTATGAAGAGATAGAACAACAATAACTATGGTGTGATGTTTGTTTTAGAAATAGAACCGCAATAACTGAACCACGATGCTCAGTGAGCTTTGTGAATATGAGATTATTTTTTCTCACTAATATTTTATAATTTATCAAATACATACTCAATAAATTTAACCAAATAATTTCGGAAAATATAAATTTCTTACCATATTTTCAAAAATCATAATTTTCACATAAAGAAAATATTCTTCTATACTAAACAGTCAAACGCTCTCAAGAGGATAAGGTATGCACTGCTCACAACTTGTCTTGTGGCTGAAAAATTCACAACCACTTCAAGAATCTTCTTCCTTATTATTGAAGTAATTGAATTTCAGTTGGGATGCAGCCATGAATATGCTAAGTACGAATCCGAGGCTGAGGGTGACAAATTGTATTAAAATCTTTGATGTGATAACAATTTCAAATAGGAAAAATGTTTATCCTTTAAAAAAAATAACATAACTTATATTCTTTTACTCTCATAAAGAGGTGAGACCCACACCTTTTTTGTCAACTCTCTCTCCTCCTTTTTCTATCTCTTTTTCTCTCTTAAAATGACATAACTTTACATCCTTTAAAATGATATACACTCTTCCCATTTCAAATTGATTAATCACAGTGGTCATATCAATGTATAGTTTATGTCTGACTGCTTTTAAATTTTGGAAGTATATTTCAGACAAGTGGAAACTTCAATGCAACTTCCTCCTTTTTGCTTCCATTGCCAGTAAAATTGGACAGGTTTAATTTCCGTGCATCCTAAATTCTTTCAAATATATCACACGGCCTTTCAATAAATTAATATGAAATTTCTTATATGTTATTTTATATAATTATATTATCAAAAAGATTGTACTTACAAATTTATTTTCGTTTATAACCACTTATGATCATATTTTAATAATTAATTTTTCTTCCATCAATGATTATCATTTATTATGAATTAATAATTAATTAATAAATTTGATTTGCGAAAATAATAATCATTGATTAACTAAAATCATTAGTTAAGATATAGTTGTAAGAGGTTATAAATGAAAATAAGTTGTAAGTATAACCTTCCTCTTATAATTATATTAAGATGAATGATAAAAAAAAACGAGAGAAAAAATTATTAAGACAAAAAATTATAGAATTATTACTGTTAATTTATTTATTAATAATTAACACTCTTTCATATAATATAATTATATTAAATAACATATGAGAAAATTATTTCTTGGAGAAATAATCTTTATCACGAAAATTTGAGTGGACTAGATTTCTATCATAGTGTGACCGTATGATTGATTACATGAACAACTTTAATCATCCAACGAATCCAACTCCTTTTATCGTTTTCCAGAAAGATTTTATTAAAGATTCTAAAGACAAATGCTGCTTGTGTTTTTTGGGGTGAAGAAAACACAATTGAAAATAACGAACTTTACTCAATGTAAGTAGAAAGAGTTGCAAACCTCTAGCGCGTGTGTGGGCACCAAATGAGATTTAGGGAAAGCTCCATTTCCTTCCTTGTTTGTTTAATTGATCAAATTAAATCTTTTTAGTAGCCAACCTCAAGCGCAGCTCAGTTGACAATGGAGTTCCTAAGATTTTGCTCAGGAATTCAAATCCTGCCTCAAATTTTTGGAAAATCTTTGGGGGCTAGAGGAGGAAAGTATCTCCTTCTCGGTTGGGAATACCTCCGGGTTATAAAAAAAATAAAAAATCTTTTTAGTAGCCAAAAAAATTTATTAATTACCTTTTTTTTATAAACATTATTAATTACTTTTACACATGGGAAAAAATTTAAATTAAACTTAATTTCACTAAACATGGGTATTAGATCTTTTTATGCAACTATTTATGATTTATGTAATTTTTTTTAGTCAAAATGTAATACCTGTAGATGATGCAAACACTATTTAGTAAAACTAGTATCACTATTTTCACCAAAAAAAAAACTAGTATCATTATATTATATAGTTGAATTTGTTATTGAAGATGGTGGGTGATATTATATCATTAAGAGATTTGAACCCATGTAAATAACATAATGGAGTAGATGATCAAAATTATCACTGTGTAATAATGAAAAATTAGAACTGACTTGTCAGATATATGAGAAAGAATGATGAAAATATGCAGAGTCAGAGGAATAAAAATCCGAGCCACAGAACGTGTCTCCTTAAGACAATTTGCCCCTCACTGATGCATAAGGTTGATGGACACTTGTCTCCCAGGAACAGAACGAAATTCGTCTGAAGAGTTGTGACACGACCCGTTAACAGCTCAAACAAATACAACAATTGCCAGAGGAAACTACACCGGAGGAAGAATGAAAGTATGCAAATCATGAAGAGTGGTGACACTACCAGTTAACAACCCAAACCAGAAGAAAGGAAAAAATTCGGCAGTTTTTCAATGCAGAAAAAATAGGGGTGGCAATTTGGGTTGACCCGCCCCGCCACCAACCTACCAAAAATTGGGCGGGGCGGGTTGACCCACCAAAAAATATGGGTTGGAAAAATGAACCCACCCCATTTTATGGTGGGTTGGCGGGTCAACCTACCAATTAAAAAAATTTAATTAAAATTCAAAATAATTTATATTTTATGATTTTTTCTAATATTATTTTATTTTATTTCACACTTCTCTATATTTTTTTAGTCTCAATCTTAAATGTACACTAATATTTGTCAAACATTATTTAGGAACTTATATATAGATAACATTTGTCATAAATAAAATTGTTATTCTTTATTTTTTCTAGGAAGTACTAAAATAAAAAAAATTCGATATCACAAAAATTTAAGGACTAATGAAATACTACATAATTGTAAAAAAAAAATAAAAAATTATAACACACGGGTCAACCCGCCCCGCGGCGGGTTGAACCCGTTTTGACCCACTTCTACGCAAGGCGGGTTGAGATGGGTTGGTGGATTGAAAACCTCAACCCAACCTGTCCCGTTTTGGCGGGTTGACCCGCCGGGCTCAACCCATATTATCACCTCTAGAAACAAGCTATGAACCAAGCTGGCCGACCGCGGCGGCACAGCGTGGTGACCAAAGCCCACCAACTTCTCCTTTCCACAAAATGTGTAGTGACTCAAGAACTAATGTAGGAGAGTGAGGTGAGCTCTCACCTCTTACTAATTGTCCAATGTGAAATTTTTTAAATCCACACACTCTTTTCTTAGTCAACCCACTTCTTTTCTTACTCAACCCACTTCTTTTCCAACCGAATTTTAGCCAAATTGAAGCAGAGATGGGTTGTGCGCTGATAATGGCAACTTCGGGGACCCCGATTTTCTAACATTCTTCGTGCGCATGTACGATCTCTTAGATTCTGTCGGAATTTTTTTTATTTTGTTATTTTGGATATATGAAGAATTCTGTCGGAAATTAAATATAGCTATAACATGATCAGAACCTATTTTCTTTGGATTGTGATGTTAAATACTCGAATACAAATCCACTACCTTTGGATATCGTGTAGTCTATGAGACGTGAGATTTTAACATTAAAAAAATAAAAATAAAAGGCGGTATAAGATGGATGATGTACATAATAATATTTTAAGAAAATTTTTATTTACTTATTTATTTTTAGTGTGAAGAATCGAAAAAGATAAAAAAGAATAATAAAATTTAATTTATTTATATTCCAAAAAATAATTTTTGCATGAGAATATAATTTAAAAGAAATAAAAAATAATTTTTTTCTCATATACTATTTATCAAAGGGGTAATTTATACTTACTACTATTTTTCCTTACCACCTCTTACTACTAACTTTATCATTGTCTGATCAAAATCAAAACAACGGTTACAAATTAACATTAAGTGAGAGCCGTTGATTTAATTTGATCTAACTATAACAAGAGTGGTAATACAAATTTGTAAGAAAAAAGATGGTAAGCCACTAGGATTAATCTAGTGGTGAAGGGTTTGAGCAATTTATATTAGATTATATGTTCAATTCTCAAATATCAAAAAAGAAAGAGAAAAAAATGTGGCAAGTATAACCTTCTATTTTTTAAAATCATATATAATAGAATGAATTATTAGCATTAAATGCATACTATTTACTAAATTTTTACTCTTTCTTTTTTGTTATAGATATAAGTTTAGGAAATGTTATAAGCGATAAGTTATTCTGCATATTCCTACGTTGTCTATTTTTACCTACCCTTTCATTATCGTTCGATTATAATATAATCTAAAGATCCATATTTGCGAAATAAAATAAACCCCTTTTCCTCATTTCTTTCTTCTCACTTCCACCACACCCTTTCTCCCTTTCTCTGCGCCGAGACATTTTTTTTTTCGTTCATTGCTGGTGTATGCCGCTGTAGACCTCTTTAATAGTTCTGCTTCTTAAGCCTTGTGACTGTAACTAACCAAATGAAAACTCAAAGAAATATGTAATTTTAGCATGTTTCATGTGAACTTCTTCGAAACCAATTCAAAAACTCGTGGTTCAATTTAGAGTTTTCGTCCTGATCATCGATACATTTAATTGAATTATGTAATTTTTGGCTTATATTTTTGGCCATTCAGATTTCATCCTCACTAAAGTATTAAAAAGGTCCACGCCGCGCCACTAGAACTATGAAGGGACTATGATTTTCAATTATTAAAGAGGTTATGTAATGAAGGATCCAATTATTAAAGAGGTCCACGATGGCAGATGGCAGACACCAGCGATACGTAATTCTGCCTACTCTTATTTTGCTTATTTTTGTCCATCTCTTTCATTATCGTTCGATTACAATCTAATTTAACGGTTCATATTTGCGAAATAAAATAAACGTTTTTCCCCTTTCTTTCTCCTCACTTCCTCCCACACCCTTTCTCTCTTCTTCTACGGTCCATACTTGTTGTTTAATTTTTTTCCATGGTGGCGTAAATTGGAAATTGATAAAATTCCCCGGTAATCACTTGTGTCCGCCACATTATTTTAGGGGGAAGGGGAGGATAGAGAAATGATGTGGGAGGAAGTGAGGAGAAAGAAAGGGAAAAATTGTTTATTTTATTTTGCAAATACGGACCGTTAGATTAGATTGTAATCGAACGTTAATGCAAGGGGTAGGCAAAATGGGAGTAGGCAGAATAACCTATCCCATGTTATAATTAGAAACTTTTTATTTATAAACTCTTATAAACTCAACTATATTTTATCGGTAATAGATTTGATTACGAATGTACTAATCGGTAATACATAGTGTAGTTTGTAAAAATTTATAAACAAAAAATTTACAATTTTATCGAAAATATTAACATTAAATGCATACTATTTATGTTTTTTTGGAAATTTTCAACATTGACAATCCTATAATGGCAAAAAATTTATATTATTACATTAATAAAAATTTACAAAAATATAGTTGTTTTAAACCAATTTATGAATCTATTGCACTCAGTCGCGCTTTGGCTCCATACTAGCACAACAAATCACGTCTCACAAAGGCGCAACCTGTGCAAAGTCGCGCCCCACTCAGGCACGACTCATCCGTTGACGACATTGGTACAAAAAAATCAACAATTTGCCGGCAAAATTCGAAAGGTCATAACTTTTGACTCGAGTGCACAAATGTAATTTTTTTTATTTCTCATAACTTTTCGAGATTTACGCAATAACATCTCATTGAAGTAGATTTAGTCAAACAAAAATTACAATTTTTTTTTCGAATTTAAGATATTTTAATGTAAAATTTTGGAAGGTTATAACTTTTGACTCAAGTGTCCGAACAGATGCTCTTTTTTATGGGTTTTATAAGAGTAATGTTGTAGGAAAAGTGATTGTGTTATGTTATAGAGATTCGTTTTGCGTGCTGGGTTTTTTTTTGCTGCGGGCCCCACAAAATGTTGTGTGTATAGGAAAATTTCTGTGGTCATATTAAATGCTAGATGATAAATCCTTTTTTTTATTCCATTTAACTTTTGGAGAGCTACGCGTGGCAAATACCCGCAGGGAATTTGGTCAAAAAAGTTTCACAAAAAATTCTTCTTTGTGCCCTATTTGGCATATTTTATCAATGATGTTATTTAAATTTTTACTTTCCAATAATAACAAATAATCCTTTGGAAAATTTTCAAAGCATATATCTCAAAAAGTTACGCGTAATCCAAACAAATACCTGATTCAGACTCCTGAGCGAAAAGTTATGGTCTTCCGAAGTTTTATGATAAGTTTGAGCTCATGTAATCGATTACATGAACTATTACTCGGGTGTCTGAATTTTTCTTACCATTACTCGGGTGTTTGAATTTTTTTTACCATAATTGTGGAATCTTGAAAAGTTATGTGGTAATAAAAAATCATTTTGATTTGAAAACTTAAATCAAAAGTTATGTATGTCCGAAGTTTTACAATTTAACTGTTGACTTTTTTGTGTGCTACGTGAGTCGTGCTATGTGGAGTGCGACTTTGCACAAATTGCACCAGTGTGAGGTGTGTGTGACTTGTTGCGCCTACCAGAGACATTATTGCAATAGATCCATAAATTAATTCAAAATAATTATATTTTCTTAATTTTTTTGCCATCCTAGAAGAGTAGGCAAAAAAATCTATTTATTGCAATTTAATTAAATAATTATGCATTTAATGCAGTTTGGGGGTATTTACAGATCTATTGCGCACTGAGACGCCCCTTTTGGGCATTACATGTGACACCCTACTGGGGCGTTTCTCATGTATGGGGGGTAAGGAAAATAAAGACGAGGCGTGGGAAGCCATCTGGGGGGCCACCTATAGGCGCTATCCCAGAGGTTGTCGCAGACTACCTGACACAGGCCGGATTCATACATGTTGCCCGGATGCGACATATTCAGGTATGCAATTTACGTTGTTTTGTATTTATGTTATTATTCAATACCATTCGTTAACACGCTCTAATTGCATAATTTATCACAGATTGATATCCCTTTAATTAATGCTCTGGTCGAGAGGTGGAGACCAGAGACACATACTTTTCACATGACCCAAGGTGAGATGACTATCACCTTGCAAGATGTGGCAGGCATATTGGGGTTGCCTACTGACGGGGATGTCCTCATTGGATTCACATCTGAGGATTGGCCTACTATTTGTGGGGCTGTATTTGGCGCGGTTCAACAGCTAATTAGGGTTATTTTCCAGAGCAGATATTATGCTTCGATGCCGATCGGATATCAAACATATGTTTGACATGGTAGTAACATAAGCACGAATATTAACAAAAAAATAATCCCATGCTTCTAAGGTTTCACCTTGAACAATGATAAAAGCGATCGGTAAACATTCATCATTACCATCTTGGGCTGTGGCCACCAACAATTTCCCTTTGTACTTCCCATATAAATGTGTTCCATCAACTTGTATGACGGGTTTGCCAAATTTGAACGCCTCACAACGTTGTCTAAACGTCCAAAATATGCGATGAAAAATCTTTTTTCCGGTAACTAAGCTCTGCTTGGCATAAAGATAATTTGTTTGTATATGATAAAATGAACCTAGAGAAAAGCGAAACATGCATTCGCACCACCTTGGCAAAAAAAAAATACGATTCCTCCCAATCACCGTACATAATTGCCATCGCTTTTTGCTTCACATACCACGCCTTTCTATACGAAACTTTAAAGCCATATTTAGCGGTTATCCTTTCTTGCACCAAAGATATTGACCCAGATGGTTCTTCCTTAATCGTCCCTGCATTGAAGATGACCCAGACTCGATTATATCGAACGAATTTAATTACACAGCAGTACGTAAATGTTGACATGTCATAGAAATAAATAAATACGTACCTATGACGAGATCTGCAATAACGTCTGCATTGAGCTGTCTATGTCCTTGGGAAATGTGCTCATTCAAACAATCGTGATTCCCACCCCATCTCTTAATCGTCCAATTTTCACCAAACACCGGTTTGATCGCCCTGACACTCCACGGGCAACCTTTATCATACGCACAACATTTCATGGACAACTTTGCAGGCGAGCTCTCAATTATGATTGCTTCTTGATGCTCCCTAATGAGGTGGTGCTTAAGTGCCATTTGAACATCTTTTTTTGTTGCAAATTCTTGATTGACAAATAACTTGTCACCCAGTTTCCACGGACCTTGTATTAAACCCGATCCTGAAACCATACCTTCAGTGCATGATTCTTGTTCACTCCGATAACTCCAATCAATGTAGGAATAATGCAGAATTCCTTCACAAAAAGGAATAACAGCTTCGTCACCTGCAACTGCGGATTATAACTTTTTAATACAAACTTCCTAATTCAGGTATTAAAGCAGGTATCTATTCAGCTATATAGAATTTATTTCAATTACCTTCATGGTGAATACCTAATAGGGCAGACGCAACGTCATGCAACTACGACATTTGCGCGACGACTGGTTGATGAAATATTGGGATTTGAGACACACTCATCTCACGGGGTTCATCTCCTTCTGAAGCACTAGCATCCTCCGCTAGAAGACGTTCTTCCATTGCCATATTTTCATTGTCGTCGTCGTCGTCTTCGTCGTGTATTTCCTAAGTCGGATCATTTTCATCTCCCTCAGAAAAGTTACCAATTGGAGACGCATGAGCGGCAGGCGAAGCTAGAAGACGAGGAGAATTTAAATCAACTGACCTACCAGTAAGAGAACATTCTCGGTTGCGGCGATGTCGACATACAACTCCAGAAAATCTGTCCTTGACTGGTTGAAAAATTCTTCCATTATCATCTCCACGTCTTCATCGTCAAGCACTTTCAAACTAATGTATTTATCACCTTGCCATAACCTTGTCGTGATCTGAGTGATACATTGATTGTCTTGAAGACTTAACTTCTGCCGAATTCCTTGATGCAGTTCGCCAATGGTTGCATTGCGTTGGATACGTGTAGGCCTTTTTTCACCTTCGAAGATGACACTTCGTCGACCTTTTACCTTCCTACCATTGTAATATAACACAACACGAATAGAATCACGATTTGAGCTCATTTTTAAATAGAATAAGAAATAAAATTCAAATACTAAATTAAAGATAAATGAATTTTGGTGGAGAAGAGAGATATGAAGAGGTGGAGAAGAGAGATACGAAAAAGAGTGAGAGAAGATATGTGAATTGAATGGAGGGTGTGAGGGAATACATAGAGCACAGATGTTACGCCATTTTTAAAATGGCATCACATTGTGCATCAGATACGTAATTATTTAAAAAACATCATTGCGTAAATATTTGATTTAAATGCATTATTTTAATTTTTTTTTGCTTAGAAGAGTAGAATATTGTCTGTTCGTCGGGTCGGGCAACCGGATTATTTTGTGGTCCGCAATCCGAATGGCACACGCGCACGCGCGCAAACCATAAACCCTAACCCTTGCCATTCAGCTCGGATCCCTCTACGAACCCGAAATGGCTTCACGAAGGCTCTTATGGTCTCTTCTCCGATCACCCCTCTGTCGATCTCCGCCAGAATTCCAACTTCCGACCACTTTCCGTCCACTCTCTTGCCCGGACCTTACCTCTCGTCTTTCTCCGATTCCCGTAAGCTTCACTTCATTTCATTCATTTCCTTACTCTTTTTGTTGTCGATTTTGATATGATGCTGCTCCTGCTAAACGAAGCAATGTAGAAAACCGTTGTTTTTCTTCTTCTTATTTTTGTAATTTTGAAGGGTTTCAGGAATGAACTTGCAGATTGAGATAAGCTTGATTAGGGTGAAGAAGATGGCAATATATATGTATCTTATTGTTTTTGAATAACATAATCTTATCATTATAAATTCGTAACGATATAGTATGTGTACCAATTGATGTCATATAATTCTGAGGTGTGGTTGGAAGCTTGTTTATTTATAGATAATAACATCACATACAATTATATGGCATGCTTTGTTATATCCTTCTTGTTACTTAGTTCATGGTTGAATGAATAAATGAGTTGAAGATGACATAAGTATTTAGAGCCCTTCAAGTTTTATGTTGTTTGGTGCTTCCATGTTCCATTTTAGTTTTTTAAAGTGTGACCTTGGTTTATAGACTTTGCCTGTATGGGATATAACTTATAAGCTCTTATGGATGCTTGCTATTTTCATAATTCCTTGTGCAGATTAGTAAATTCCCTCAGACTGAGGCATTCTCAAGATTTGAGTCCAGTAATGGTTTAGCCTCAGTGCTAGGAAGTTCAAGACTGGCTTCGTTTCAGCAGGCTGCTGCGCTCGTACCTCCTTTGCGCAGCAGGTTTATGTCAACGGAGACAAGTTCTGTTGGTTCTTCCTCTGAGGATAGTTCCACTCTGGAGCCTGAAGTGCCTCCTCGCATCAAATTTAAAAGATTAGATAAAACTGCCAGGCACATTATGCAGGCATGTGATTACTCTGTATTATTTTAAATAAGAACATCCATTTTGATCAATTGTAAAAATTGTTGGTATTATATCCTGTAGATTTTAGACAAGGAAGCAGTAGAGGAGGTGAGAACGCAGAGAGAGATACCTGATATAAAGCCAGGTTATATTGTGCAACTCAAAGTGGTATGGAAGTTTGTTTTTGAAGATATATTCACATTTGTGCTTTGCTTGGTTTTTGTTCATGATAATAAGATGACCTTTTGGTTACTATTACATCTGATCTAACAGGAAGTGCCTGAGAACAAGAGGCGTGCTTCTATTATAAAAGGTATCGTTATTGCAAGGCGTAATGCTGGCCTCAATTCTACTTTCAGAATTAGAAGGCAGGTGGCTGGGGTTGGGATCGAGTCTCTATTTCCACTGTAAGTATTAACTTCCCATTTGTAATGTAAATTTGCATCCTGTCTTTAGAACAGACATTTGTTGGCATTTAAGGAGTTCGTAGTTAAATTGCTTCACTTGGCCACAGAAATAAAAGATAATAAAAAGAATTGCTTCTCTGAGAACCCGATAATGTGATGATGATAATTATCTGAAATTTAGTAATGGGTTCGTTTGTTTATGCTTTTTTTTTTTTTGTCTAAAGGACTTGTTTAATTAAAAAATCCCTAAAACATTATGAGATAATTAGATAAGTTTTTTGAAAAAATCTAAAACCCAAAAAAAGCAGTTTTAGTGCTTTTTTCATAAGCTAGGAAGAGTGGCTCATGAAAAAAAATTACATCATACTTTTTTTTCTTGAAAGCTTATCCATACGTACACTATATTCCTTTAAAGGAAGGAGATTTCATTTTGGGATATAAATTTGATGTGTGTTGTGCTTATGCGTGCATGGAATCCCTTGTGATGGCATTATCTATGAAGGGAAAAAGTGAGCTACTTTTTTATTGTAGAATTATAACAATTACTTTGCTTCGATGTGTATTCAGACTGAATTTTATTTTTTTGTTGAGATTAAACTTAACGTGTTTCTTTTTGTGCTTTGGATGAGTTTTTGGGATTATACTATCAATGATCTTTTGTCTTTCTTCCTTTTCAGCCTGTCATATGCTTTATAATATCAAATACTTTAATTTTGGGTTGGGAGAAGAGGGCAGGGGGCAGGGTTGTGTTTTGTGTTGTGATGTTTTATGTTGTGATATTTTAATTTTCAGTTGATTGTTCTTGTAAGCATATTGCTTAATGGTGTTAATGCCTGAGCTTTGTGCTATGTGTGATAGGTATTCACCTAACATAAAGGAGATAAAGGTGCTTGACAAGAAGAAAGTGAGAAGGGCCAAACTCTACTACCTGCGGGATAAAATGAACGCACTTAAAAAAAGTTCATAGCGATCTTCATCCTGGAGGAATTTATTTATGATTCTTAATTTTGTTATACTTATTTTCTGCTGCTTGTGTATTCATTTATTTGCTTCTGTTTTGTTGTCAACTAGATTTTTGTTTCAATGTGGCTTGTTACCACCTAACATATTGCAGTTTTATTTCGATCCTTAGAGCCTGTCGTGTTTTGGAAAGGCAATATATAAGAAATCGTAATAAGACACATTCATGTTAAAATTTTCTCGAAAGGCATGATATGATCTTTTCCTCTGTTGTATTGAATCAGTAAAAAAATGGGCTAGCATTTTAGCTGCCTTTTTGCTATTATGTTAAGAGAAATGTATTTGTCACGTTACATGATAAATGAATAGTTGTTACATTGAGAAAAAGACAAGATAAATTCATTGAATAATGTATTCTCTCATTTTTTTAATATTATATAATTTGTCATTTTCTTAACATAACAATTGCATTTCCCTTATGTTAAATATGAAACCAGCAGGCCCTCGGGAGTTTTGATTTATTAGCATCTGATCGATCAATTACAAATCACGATTGAAACATTCGAGAGATTAGAGATGATAAAGGTAGGTGCCCCTTTTTATCAATGAGTTACAATTTGGGAATTCTTGGCAAAAGTAGTTGAATTAGAAAGCTGATCATTTTAATGTCTTTTTTTTTTAACAATAAATTAAGAGAGATTATATTTATAATATTTTCATTGACATCTTATAATCATATTTTAATAGTTGATTTTTATTAACAATAATTAAATTTATTAATTAATTACTAATTTATAATAAATAATAACTTCAATGGTTAATATATAATTATAAACGAAAATAAGTGGTTAGAATAATCTTCTTCACAAATTAATATAATATATTTTTTATTAAAAATAAAAGTATGTTTATACAGTGAAAAGGTGTGCAAGGTTTACTTTATTTTTTTTGTTGGTTTGGCATTAAAACGTAAAACGGAATTTATTTAATGTGATTGGTGATTTGGTACTATAAACGAAGCCACAGATGGAAAACCCCATCCACAGTGCAAGTTCGAGTGGTAGACGCATCCACAGTACACGGACGAGCTATCTTCGCTCCTAAAGTACTCTTTTCTTCCTCTTCTTATGCATAATATTTTCTTATTTAACAGTTCATCTATAATTAACCGAGGGTTTTGCTTCAGAATTATGATTCAGTATAGGTATATTAAGCGGTTAATAATTAGTAAATTAATAGTTAAGTATGTTTCATATTTGATCAATTAAATTGATATGTGGTGAGGGGTATGGAAGTATGCGTGTAGGGTTATTCTTTCTAAAGTAGTTACATTGCATCCAGAGCATAGAAAAAAAATGATAAGTTCAGAAGTGAAACATATTTTTTTTTTTTAATTTGATACTTGTTATTCACTAAAAATGAGTAGCTCTGCCAAACATCAGATGGAATTTGAACCAACCGTTATTATGTTAAGTATGTTTTATGATATTATCTTTTTGATATTGACCAACCTAGAATCCACTTTGACTAACTCTTTTGTTTTATGATCTAATGATCTCCCCCAACATGTCACAAGAAAGCAAAAACATGAGAATCTTTATATGGCTGTTTGTGTCTTCTGTTTTTGTCACCTTCATGTCAAGCTTCTTAGCTCTAGACATTATCAAAGATGGCAACCAATTAGTTTCGGCACGAGCCCTGGTAACTCTAAAAACCGATACTCAGGAATATGATATGTGGCTACACCAGGAACAGTTGTATGGGTAGCCAACAGAGAATCTCCTATTAGAGATGGTTCAGGAGTTCTCAAAATCACTTCTGGGGGTTTCATTAACCTTGTTAGCATCACAGGTAGTACTGTTTGGTCTTCAAATGCATTAGCAACTGCTGAAGAAGCATATGCACAGCTTCTTGACTCGGGAAATCTTGTGGTGAGAGACTCCAATGGTAGAAACCCAGAATCCTATTTGTAGCAGAGTTTTGATTATCCTTGTGACACTTACCTACAAAGTATGACGCTTGGGAAGAACCTAGTTACTGGGTTGGAGACTTTCTTAACATCTTGGAAGAGTGCAGAAGACCATGCCCTAGGTGAGTACTCACTTCTTCTTGATACTCGTGGTTGGTTCTTAGAAAAGGATCCTCGGTAGTGTCAAGGTTTGGATCATGGAATGGTCTCACTTTGACTTGAAATCCAGGAAAGAAAAATTCAGTGTTGACCTTGCAATTCACATGTAATGAAAGTGAGGTTTATCTGGATTACCAACTGAAAAGCAGTTATGTATTGTCATTTGTCAAGATATGTATTGAATTACGGGTGCTGCAAATGCAATAAGTCTCCTGTGTGTGAATGCTTGCAAGGGTTCAATCCCAAATCTCCAAAAGATTGGAGTAATGAGTTGGTTTGATGAATGTGAACGAAGGACCCAGTTAAATTGTCATGATGATGGCTTCTTCAGGTACCCAGGAGTTAAATTGCCTGATACATCTTCTTCCTTGTTCAATAAAACCATGAATCTTAAAGAGTGTGAGCAGTTTGTGTTTAAGAAACTGTTCTTGCACTGCTTATGCAAATTTAAATATTGAAGTGGTTGCTTGCTTTGGTTTGCCAATCTGATTGATATAAATGAATTTAGCTAGGGTGGGCAAGACCTTTATGTAAGAGTAGCTGCTTCAGATCTTGGTAATTTTTATACCCTTAATTTATGTATTTTTTTCTTTTAATGTAGGTGCATTGATTTTTGAGAACTGCTTATCATTCAATTGGATATTTTTGGTAGTTCTAGAAGTTCAAATACGAAAATACAGATCGATACAACTCTACCTGGCTTCGTTTCCTACCTTATTAATATATGTTGAAGCAATGATGAACAAGAAATCCTATGTTTATCAGTTTGTCTCCAACATGTTAATATTCAATCCCCTGTTCTGACTATTTTCTTGAATCTTTATTTGTGACAAAGTAAAATATTGAAGTAGCGAGACAAGTAGAATTTTATCAAAAGGTGCTTAAATCACCTACTAAGTATGCTTTAAATTTCTCAGATAATGTAGAGAAAATAATTCATTCCAACAAGAAGAAGCTGGTGGGGATTATCGTTGGCTGTGGTATACTGATAATTAGCATGCTCATGCTTGGAATGTTTGTCTATAAACGAAGGGATAGCAGAAGAAAAGAGGTAAATTTGAATGATAAGTTGATAATTGATTGAATTTCCAATATCTGGCTAAATTGTGGATTTCCAAAAGCTTACTCAGTGAATTTCATGTGATTAAATTGTGGATCATTTTTTCAATGAACGTTTTCTTGTCCTCTCTTCAAGCCAATTTCTTTTCACTACTGATTCAGGAATGACAATGAAAATGCACGACCAAGATTACAGAAATGGACAAAGAAAGGAGGACATGGACTTGACAATATTTGATTTCAGAACTATATCTAATGCAATGAACAACTTTTCAAGTGACAACAAACTGGGTGAAGGTGGATTTGGGCCTGTTTACAAGGTAATCTAATAATGTTAACAAGAAAAATCATCATATTCTACAAATTACAAATTTAATTTGGATGTTAATATTTTCAGGGTACGTTAATGGGTGGACAAGATATAGCTGTAAAGAGGCTCTCCGTGAATTCTGGTCAGGGTCTGAAAGAATTGAAAAATGAAGTTAACACAATTGCCAAACTTCAGCATCGTAATCTTGTCAAGCTTCTTGGTTCTTGTCTTGAGAAGGAAGAGAAAATGTTAGTTTACGAATATTTGTCTAACAAAAGCTTGGACTTCTTTATATTTGGTATTAACCATCCTGCATTTGTTATTATCATTTGACACTTTCAAACACGTTATGGTAAATTGGTGATGCACTAACTTTGTAAACAAATTAAATCCCTTTAGATCAAACAAGAAGCAAATTACTAAATTGGCAAAAACGCATCCACATTATTTGCAGCATTGCTCGTTGGCTCCTCTATCTTCATCAAAACTCTAGAATGAGGATTATCCATAGAGATCTTAAAGCTAGCAATGTTCTACTAGATAATAATATGAATCCAAAAATCTCAGATGTCTTTAGCTTTGGAGTTTTGGTACTAGAGATAGTAAGTGGCAAGAAGAATAGAGGTTTCAGTGACCCGGAGCACCAGCTTAACCTTCTTGGACATGTAAGGATATGAAACTTAAATAAATATGGACTGTGATTGTTATAGAAATACTGTACATAGTACACTTGATTCCAAAAAGCACTTTGCATCTTGTCCAATGATATGTTTTTATTGGAACCATGCTTCTTCAAAAGGAGATGCATGGCAGACTGATCAACATATGCTTACATACCTTGTTGATTATGTGCTTCAGAGTTGGAGATTGTGGGTTGAAAAGAGACACTTGCAACTGATTGATGATTCATTTTGCAACATGCCTGATGCATCTGAAGTACTGCGGATGCATACATATTGGTCTGTTATGTGTGCAACAAAGTCCAGACGACAGGCCAGACATGTAATATGTGGTTGTAATGTTAACTAGTGATATCAATCTGCCTAAGCCAAAACAACCTGCTTTTTATGTGGAAAGGAATTTGCCTCATGAAGATTTGTCACCAATTCATCAAATATCATGTTCTGAAAATAAAGTGACAATCTCATTGTTAGAGGCAAGGTAGTATGTCAAAAAATGGAAGTGGCTATTTGTTTTGGAGGACAAGAACTCTATAAATCACTACCTCCTTCAAGGAATTGTATTTTGCTTTGCTTCTGCCTTTCTGATTTCAGCTTTTTCATTGAAATGTGTTAGAAAACAAATGACACAGCTTTAATGTTAATCATTGCAATAATAAAAATGAAAAAAAGAAAAAGAAAAATAAAAAAAAACTTTGGTTCTTACTGTCATGGCTTTACATATTCAGCTCATTTATTTGGCCTGTTTTTGTTCTAAGGTTATAACCTGTCGTTGACCTTCCTTTTGTATGGCTGTGCTCAAAAGATACATTTTTCTTCTCTTCTCTGAATTGTTTGAAATTGCTTGCATATTGATTTACAGTGATCTTGGTCTGCATGACTGTAATGAGAATAATTGCCGTTCAGAAATATGCTTCAGGCATCATCGTTGGTTCTACAATGTTCATAATGTGGACAAAAATACTTGGGCAGACCATATGTCTAATGGAAAAGAAACTTGAGAAGCCAGGTGAATATGCATTGCAACCTTTATCCTTGACTACTTAGGAAGGAGCAATATAATGTAAGATATGAAGTATAGATCTTATTTTATCTTCTGATATGTTTTAGCCTTATGCAATAATTTGCTAAGTATAATACAAAAGTGTTAAAAACTTGCAACTTTTCCCCAATTCCACCTATACAAGCAATTTTTTTTTTTTATCTTAACAAGGGTATGTCTATGAATATTGTAATAGGACTGACCTTTCGGCCAGTGTATCCTTAATTGCTTTCTCTAAAGTTTGAACCTTCATCCTCTTCTTACCTAAAATAAACTATTAAAAAGGCCCTCACCCAACACCTTAAGGTTTTGGGTTGAAGTGGTTCTTTAAATGATATAGAGTTGTGGAATTAAATACACATAAGATAAACCAAAATTTGGGCCTATGCAATAATTCACGCTTCAAGCACAAATGGCTCTTGCATGAGTGGATGTGTTAAAGAATAATATAAACTATTAAAAAGGCCTTCACCCAACACTGTCTTAAATAGGTCTGTTATCTATTATAAGGTTTTTTTTTAAATTTAACATATTTATGGGTTTAATGTCTTTCGTATTGTAGAAGATAAAATTATTTCCTATATACACATAAAAGTGCATAGGAACTATGATTTTTTTTTCTTTTCTCTTCACATGAGCTCATATGAACCTCATATACTTTTATGTATATACTATGAGAAAAATTGAGCCCAATATTTATATGCTTATTTCACATCAAAGCCTTTAAATAAGCTGAGAGACGAATTCTAAATAGGTTGATACACTAGCACGTAAAGCCTTTTAAACAGGTTTGCTGCACCCAACCCTTGTTGATATCCTTGCATCCCCAGTTGATTTTCAAAGAAAAACAATGACATTGCTATGCTTCATGCGCGCTCAAGCCTCCAAATGGCAAGCTTATGCGCTGGGACTTTCTGTAGCTAGCAGTGCCTGAGAAAAACATTAAGAAAATAAAAATAAAAAAATTATCTGAACAGTTGCTATCTGATACTTTTAAGGTTAGTTAGTACTTTACTTTGACTTCTTTCTGTTTTTTTATTTATTTATAAATTAAGCAAAGCAAAGTCATCACAAGGGGATGAAACAAAGAAGTCAGAATCCTAAAGTCAAAAACGACGAGTTTCATTGAACTTTGGCTCACATGGTTTCTAACTACTATTCCAATGCATCACGTGATGAACTCTATTAACTATGTAAATGAGTAAACTATCACGGACACATAATTCTGGGAAACAACACTCAACACTGTATTATGTTGACCAGGTTTTAAACCAAAACATAAGCAATCATTTAACACACTATTCTACCTCTACCAATGTCATGCTTATTTCATCCCTGACTCCACTTTGCACCCTTTCAGTTGTTTTGTTATCTTCTTTCTTTCTTCTCCATACTTTGACCTTCTAAAAGCTCGTCCTGGTTAACCCCCTACCCCTTAAACTCTACTTTCTTTTAAAGAAAGAAAATTATGGTGAACTATTATAGAAGTATGTGTATTTGCTCCTTCTTTTTATTCTTGTTCATTCGAACCTCAACTTCACTAGACACGATTGCTCCAAGTCAATCCATCCGAGATGATGAGACTTTAGTTTCAGATAATGGAACTTTTGAACTTGGATTCTTCAGCCCCGGGAACTCAAAAACTCGATACTTGGGAATATGGTACAAGCTATCTCCTTTGACAGTGACTTGGGTGGCCAACCGAGGCAAACCACTCAACAATACTTTTGGAGTTCTACAATTTAATGATAAAGGAGTTCTTGTGCTCCAAAATGGCACTGGCAGTAACAGCACTGTGTGGGAATCCAGTGTATCAAAACAAGCAGATAATCCAATTGCACAGCTCTTGGACTCAGGAAATCTTCTTGTGAGAGAAGGCAACAATGGTAGTAATATATTATGGCAGAGTTTTGATTACCCTTGTGATACTTTATTGCCAGGAATGAAGCTTGGGTGGAATCTAGTGACAGGCCAAGATTGGTTCCTATCATCTTGGAAAAGTGAAGATGATCCTGATCATGGAGACTTTTCATTTGAAATAGACCGTAGAGGCTATCCACAAGCAGTTCAATTGAAGGGAACTGTTATAACAAATAGAGCAGGGCCATGGAATGGTATAGCCTTTTCAGCAAACCCAATTCAAAAACTAGCTCCACACTTTAAATATGAATATGTTTGGAATGAAGGGGAGATGTTTTATGAGTACCAAGTCTTAGATAAATCTAATTTAATCAGATTTATGGTGACCCCTTCAGGCTATAGGCAACTTTTCCATTGGACAAGTGAAACCAGTAGCTGGGAGCTAGATTGGTCACAACCATCAGTTAGATGTGACAATTATGCATTGTGTGGTGCAAACTCTATTTGCAATTCTAATAGCATATCGGAATGTGCATGTGCCAAAGGGTTTGAACCAAAATATCCAGGAGAATGGAATATGTCACATTGGTCTAATGGCTGTGTTCGGATCATTCCATTGAGTTGTAGCAAAGATGGGTTCATGAAGTACACAGGAATGGTTCTTCCTGACACATCTTCTTCCCGGTATATTAAGACCACGAGCCTGAACGAATGTGAGGATTTATGTCTGGCAAACTGTAGCTGTACAGCATATGCAATTTTGGATCAAAGTGGTGGAGGAAGTGTCTGCTTGCTTTGGTCTCATGATCTGGTTGACATGAGGCAATCCCCTCTTGGGGGACAAGACATTTATATAAGAGTCCCTGATTCGGAGCTAGGTACCCTCTTTGGTTTTCTCCATTTTATTTATTTTTTATTTCTGATTTATGATTGAATAGAAGATATTTTCATAATCTATGAGCCTAAACAGGGCCCTTTGGGATGGTGAACTAAGGGTTTGAGAATTTTTATTTTTGATTTTTTTTTGAAGCATCTAGTTACAGCATTATCACCTTCTATAATTTGCCCTGCTCACTGTTACATATTTCTCATCTTTTCTAAAGTTTTTGGCTTGTTAATTTAGAGTGAAATCTTGATGTCTCAGATCATAATCAGAACAAAGAGTTGAGCAAAAAGCAGCTTGCAGGCATCATCACTAGCTCTACAGTGTTCATCATGTGCTTAGTACTTGGACTGGCCATATGTGTTTGGAAAAAGAATCTTAAGAAGCCAGGTGAATACATGATATTTAACCTTTGACTACTTTTGCAACATTTTGGGATAAATAAAACTTCAAGATATTTAAAATAACTCTTGTTCTGTCTGATTATGATTATGATTTTGTATATTTTATTTTTTTATATAATTAATATATTAATGTAGTCTATACTTTTCTTAGACCCCCCATCTTACCTAACAAAACAGAAATGGAATGCTAATTTTTTTGATATTCTCATCTTTCACCATTTCAGGTATGACAAAAGTAATTAACAAAAGTCATCACAACCATAAATTAAGGAAAGAAGACATGGATCTACCAACATTTGACTTGCCTGTCATTGCTAAGGCCACTGATAACTTTTTGGGCACCAACAAACTTGGAGAAGGTGGTTTTGGACCAGTGTACAAGGTTATACAGCTATATATCTGAAGAAGGGTTTATATTTTCTTAATAAATATTTTTAAGAATTTCAGATGATGATTTTCAGGGTACACTAATAGACGGGCAAGATATAGCTGTGAAAAGGCTTTCAAAGAATTCAGGTCAGGGATTGGAAGAATTCAAAAATGAAGTTGCATTGATAGCCAAACTTCAGCATCGTAATCTTGTGAAGCTTCTTGGTTATTGCATTCAAGGGGAAGAGAAAATGTTGATCTATGAATACATGCCAAACAAGAGCTTGGACTGCTTTCTTTTTGGTTTGAGACTTTAAGCCTTTACAATTCAATATCGGTGGCAGCTTCATTTGTTATCTTTAAAGCTTGTGATATTTTTGAAACTGCAAATGGTATACTAAACATGTATTTAAAATTGTCCAGATGAAAAAAGGAGTAAATTATTGGATTGGAGCAAGCGTTTCCACATTATTGGTGGCATTGCTCGAGGACTTCTTTATCTTCATCAAGACTCTAGATTGAGGATTATTCACAGAGATTTGAAAACAAGCAATATTCTGCTAGATGAAAACATGAATCCAAAAATATCAGACTTTGGCCTGGCTCGCATATTCTGGGGAGATCAAGTGGAGGCTAACACTAACAGGGTTGCTGGGACATAGTAAGTTGGCTCCTACTTGATTAATCAATTCTTTGGGGTTGCACTTTCACTTATTTTAGTTTGCAAATGATGCTTTCCAGTGGTTACATGCCTCCTGAATATGCTGTGCATGGTCATTTCTCAATGAAATCCGATGCCTTTGGTTTTGGTGTTATTGTACTAGAAATAATAAGTGGAAAGAAGAATAGAGGATATTCAGACCCAGAACACTTCCATAATCTTCTTGGACATGTTAGTGCAATGACTTTTCATGTTTCAACCATGCTTAGTAGTCAAATTAGAGTTGCTTTCACAGTTTCACTTAGCTATTTTGATTCCCATGATTATAGGCATGGACATTATGGACTGAAGAAAGGCCATTGAAACTGATGGATACATTTTTAGCTGAAACATGCACTCCTTCTGAAGTTATTAGATGTATTCACGTGGGCTTGTTATGCGTGCAACAAAGACCAGAAGATAGGCCTGATATGTCAGGTGTGGTTCTAATGTTGAATGGTGAGAAACTGTTGCCCCAGCCAAAGACTCCTGGTTTTTACACTGGAAGGGACTCCCCTGAAGCAGATTCTTCATCTGAAAAGTTCAAAATGTTCTCAAACAATGATATTTCACTTACAGATATAGAGGCAAGATAGAGATGAATACAGAAGCAAATGCAAAGGTTTATAGATATATATTGTATGCAAGGTTATTGTATCTTGCTTGACTCACAATCTCACACTATCATCTCACCCTTATTCGGCATGCAAGCATAAAGAGTGAATAGAGTATCATTTTGTCACTAACTCACTATTCTAAAATGCCTCATTTAATTTAGGGTTAATATCTTTTCATGTCACGTGAGAAGATATTCTTCTCCTACACACAACAAACATGTGGGTCCCATCGAAAAAAGGAAAGAGAAAAAAATCTCAGTGGGATCCACATGTTTATTGTGTTTGTAGAAGAAAAATATCTTATCATATAACATGAGAATATATTAACTCTTTAATTTAATGCACAAGTCAATTAATAGTAAATAGTGATTTGGCAATTTAATATTGACACTACACAGTGAATTCAAAATAATAATTTTAGTTTTTATGTTCTCCATGCCAGGCATGGATATATTGCGGAGTGAAGAGAGGCCCTTGGAGCTTAAAGATGAATCTCTAGCCGATTCAGTCACCGGAACTAAAGTATTAAAAATTATTCACATTCCTGCTAAAGGTAATATAGTAAACCCGAATTTCGATACAAATGAGAAAGGGACTCTTACACAACGTTGTGAAAATGGGATTGGACCAACAGTTCCACTTCCGACCATTCACCCGAAACTGCATCCTCAGCTGTTTCGGTTCATATACAAGATTAGTGTTACAATTGAACCGACAAGAAACAAGTGAACCTTTGATATGTAGGAGAAAAATTTTATTGGTTCGGGACCACCTCTCATGTACGGTTATGTAGAGTGGCAGTAAGGGTGACTTATTTGTCAACTTTCCCACTATTGTAACATCTTCGTCTCGAGCCGATTCAATTAACATATATATGATATTTAAATATGCATAAGTCTTACTTAGTCTTTTAACTCGATTAGCGGAAGTACGAGCTGATTTTTTTTTCTTTTTATTCACATGATATATTGCAACACATACATCTTTTCTTACTTGTTCATAACATACTTTTATTCTCTAATACATCCTTGATCAATGACTATAGTCAAAGATTACCTACCATCAGGATATGATCATAAGTGTCATTCCAGACGGAGTCTCAAATCGAGTAGAGTTTCGTTTGTTTCTCGGATAAACGGGGATATAATCTCACTCTTATAATGTCCTGATAAGCATATGCATCATAATATATCAGATATACATATCACATATGACTATAAAACCCATCCATGGACGCATGCATACAAGGCTTTGTGCCTCTAGATTTAACAGCATGCAATAATCACAAATCAGAATATACCTCATCTCATAATAATGACCGATTACTAAAATGCACATTCATCAAAAGTGAAAAACATGTGCAACACATATACAGGCCATATACATAACTGTGAATCAGACATCATGATCCCTAAATAAGTAGATCACAAATACAACAGTACATGCTCTCCAAAAATAACATTTAATAGTAGCCTCAGCCTACCCAAAACTCCATATCCTCATGTTAGCACCTCTAGCCACGGTCGTGAGGGCTCTCCAGGTAACTATGTACCTGAAAATCATATCCCTAAACGGGATGAGAGATGAATCTCTAGTAAGCTCCGGGTTTATAGAGAACTCTCCATACACTGGGCCTACTTCCTACATGACAGTCAGATACATAATATACAAAACATCATATACATCATATATCATACTGTACTGAACATATCTCATATAACATCTCCGAAGTATGCAATCATTCCCCAATGACCTCTCTCCAAGTGGAAATCAACGCACTTATTCTCAAGGGTCTCTCCCCTACATGGAATATATCATATCTCATCAGTGTACATTGTTATTCCCAAGGATCTCTCCCCTACATGGAGTTGATGCACACCGATTCAATGACCAAGAATCATCATAGATATCACATAAAACATGTCATATCATATAATCATATAGCTTGATATGAATGCATCTATATCATATATCTCATACATATCATACAACCTAACCATAGTCTATACACTATGGCGGAACACAAAGTAGGAGCGAACCCCTTAAACATAAAGCTTATATCTCGAAGCTGTATAACTGGCCAACCCGAAATATGAGTTACCTAGCCTCATCTGATGTAGGATCCACAACAAGACTCCTAGGCGCACCTAGAATAGGGAATCCACACAAATATCATTAAAATGGTTCGAAGCCAAGTAATTAACCAGACACATCATTTATTGATCTCATCTTTTACTTATCAATTCTTATGCCAATATTATGCCATACACACAAGTCATAAGCAATATTCTTTTAACTTAACCACATTAGACCATATGTGGGTGGTTCTTTGTTTAACAGATTCCCACATAATCCCACACATTTACCTAATCTTAGGATAGTCTCAAAAGGTCTTCAGAACATTTATTACTCCTCTTAGTACCTTAAAGCCTATTTTCTCCAATTTAAGGCAGAGTGCCCATTACAAAGGAATTATAAGATTTCTCTTTGTCTAGTGCCTAAACCCAAGCTTAGACACCTATATAAATTATTTTACGCATAAAAGTGTTATCAATTTGCGAAACAGTATCTCCGAACGTATACCTCCTTTGAAAATGGCCAAAACTCATTTAAAGGGCATACAAAGGAGCTACTTTATTTTCTTTTTTCTTTCACAAAAGCGAAGGTTCACACACCTTAGAGCATTATTTTACGCATAAAAGTGTGCTCGCTTTGTAAAACAGTAACTCCTAGCACATATCTCCTTCGAAAATGACCATATTCACATATAAGGCCCAAAGAAGGAATTTATTCATTTTTATTTTTATCTAACCTAACCAAAGGTTTAAACATATAATCATATAGTCCTTGGACCGTATAAGTGCTCACTGGCACAAACATTCACTCTTAAAACATACTTCCTTTGTAAATGGCTAAGAGGCACATAAAGGAAATCATGCCAATTCATGATTTCAATGTTTTAGTCCATCAAATTCAAGTTTATCATACACATCTAATCCAAGATTCATTAACATATTCATGATTTCCCAAGGTTCCACAATTAAAGCATATAGGCCTCAAAGTGGTATTTTCACCACCAAGGAATTCTTCAACCATTTAACTCCTACACTCTCTTATTCCTACATGCATATATCCCAAAGCCTCCACACATGTTCAAAATTTAATTTGCATTTCAAACTCCTATTTCCCCCAATAGTTTACTTCATGATCAAAAATCATGCAAGTGTTTTCTTCAAAAAATTTAACTCCAATACACATCTAACAACACACAAGTTGCCTAAGACTCATAAAAACAATTTTTAGCATATCAAACACCTAAAATCACATGATGGCCGAAATCCTCCTTAGGATTTCAAAGATCATTTACAACTTTTATTCATAACTAAACTTGCTTTGACAACCTCACCACCATAATCAATTATAAATCATACTCATTTTCATCAAATTTAAATTTAAAAATCAAAGGCTTTCCCACAAAAAATACTCATGAAAACAAATCATGAAGATCAAGAATCTAGCCATAGGAAATAGGGCATCTTACCTTGAATGACTCCAACGAACTCAAAGGATTAATCTCCAAGTAAAGAACCACTAAAAAATTCAACCTTTTTCCATGAAGATGAATGGTACCGCAAGCTGCCATGTAGGGAATTTCTCACTCAATATTTCTCCCCAAGGTGAAAAGAGCTATGGGTTTGCTTCCTAAGGACCTAAGGAGCAATTTTCATGTTGGGACTTTTTGGATTTGATTAGAGTAAGAAGGTGAAAAGAAGAAGAAAGGAAGGCGAACCTAAGCCCTCTTCGTGGAGCTGTCCACAGTCTGCAATGAGATGGAGGAAAGAAGATGGAGTTATGCTTTCTCTCTCCTAGTGTCATTTAAGTGGGGAAAATAGAATAGGAGTATTTTACCTACTTAATTTACACTACTTACACTTAATCTTACAAACTTAATATATATTACATTTTTAGTCCTAAAATGACTTATTTGGCATAAATTGAATTTTCTCATTTTTGAGTTTTGCTGGTAATTTTTACAGCAATACAAAATACCCAGCATAAGTCACTATTCATGAATAGTAATGATTACAGTCAAAACACTTGAAATCACGTTTTGAATCTAATTATGACATTTAAATCCTTAAATTAAATTTCTAAATAAGATTTACCAGTTGGGTCATTATAATTATCATCCCCAAAAAAACTTATGCTTGTGGAAATTACAGAATAATTGGAGATAAATAAGACGATCCAAAATTTTGTGAACAATGCGGAGATGAATTTGTTGATTCTCGAATACGTAAAATCTGGCATGCCCAGTAAGGCGACTTTTACTAAAAGACCTTTTTATCTTATTTTTTTTTATAGTAAAAATGATAATCGAATTCGGTGGTTTCGAATCATTAATATTTTTTTTCCGATAGGTAGATGGAAAGACATTTGGAAAGCTTATTATCACTAGACCAATTCTGTCATATAATCGAGACTAAGTCAATGGTCGATCAAATTTTAGTAACATTTTTCTAAATATGTTACAAAATAGGAAAAATCATATAAGTGGAGAATTTATAAAATTAATATGTTAAGATTTTGAGTTAAAATATGATATTGGACCCATTTGTTGTGAATTTATTGCTTAGGACTATTTAATATGTGAATGATAATCCATATGAAAGAGGGGGAAGGTTATATTTATAAAATTTTTATTTTACAAACTCTTACAAACTATACTATATTCTCTCGGGAGAATACTAGGTTACACTATGCTTTCCCGGGAGTACATAGTGTAATTTGCAAAAATTTATAAAAAAAATTCTAAACGGATCCTTCCCCCTTAAAGGATAGTTATAACACTTACACAATTACATTTGAATGAGAGATTTTTAGGATATTTAAGTGAGACAAAATCCCACGATAATTGATAATTGGTAATGAGCAAAATTCCGTATGGAATAACCAAATGTTTGGCCAGACATAGATTGAGTGTTGAGGGCTAAAGTAATTGGAGAGACCTTGAGAGAAAAGATATCAAAGAAAAATTCTAAAACAGGTGTATGAAGTGGCACATTAAGACTCGATGCTCGTGCTCTACTGTCTAAGACGTCTTTCTCCATTTAGTGTCTTGTTCACGAATTTATTAAAAGGTAAATTTGTGACAGGGACTCCATTATGCTAACTGAATTCTTAAAAGTTTGTGCCAATGAGAGCAACATAGTCGTTTGACACAATGTTAGAGAATCATGCTAATACCAAATGATGATTGTTAAATTGATAGCAAGAAAACTGATTAACAGAAAAGAAAAAGATTTTGGTTTGGTATATATTATTTTTGAAAGGAGTTTAAATATTTTTATTATTGACCTTGCTCGCACTATAAATCAGTCCCATAATCAAATCAAAAAATTAAAAATTATAAAAATATTAGAGAAAGCTAACTTATCTCAAAAAGACAAGTAGAGTTGAGTTAACTAAAAAAACATATAATGCTAATTATTTTTGTAAATAACGATTAGCTGATTCCAGAACGAAGGAAATGAAAAATTATAAACCCTACGTTTTGATTCAACGGTATATGTGGTGGTGTGCACTACAAAATGGAATTGCACAGATTGTTTGAATTAAAAATATCTACATTGGAAATGAGCATATAAATAAAACAATATCTGTTTGATATCATATATATATATATATATATATCTATATATATATATATCGGGAAAATGTTTCTGCAGCCGCTTTAGACAAGGTTGTCTACAGCTATCCCTTTTTAACTAAATACGATCGGTCGTACATTAAAAGTGCATTTGCTCTCTCCGTCACGTCAGTCAACAGTGTCTGAGGAGAGAGAAAAAAGAGCATATTTATTATTATAACTAAGTACGACCGGTCATACTTAGTTAAAAAGGGGTAGCTGTAGATAATCTTATCTAAGGTGGCTGTAGAAATACTTTTCCCAATATATATATATGGGTTTTACAATTCTCCTTTAACGTGAGAATCTGAATTTTCCTACATACCCTTCGATTTTCGTGCCAACGAGGGTCCTACACATAATTTTTCTAACATACGGGTCCCACATGTTTGTTGTCTCTACAACTTGAGAATTCAATTCTCATATTGAATGAGAAATACAAAACCCTATATATATATATATATATATATATATATATATATATATATATATATATATATGGGTCAGGATCATTTTACACCAGTGTAAGTTACACTCTCAATCTTGTCCATTGATCTCACTTATATCTAAGGGCTCTAATTTTTTAGTAATGTGAGCCATTGGATACAAGTGGATCAATGGTCAAGATTAAGTGTAAGACTTCTAACTCTTACACCGGTGTAAGAATATCCTGCCCATATATATATATATATATATATATATATATATATATATATATATATTTTGAGGTAAGATCCTTTGGCACTGATATCAAATTTGAAGTTTAACACCTCATTTGAGAGCCGTTAGATAAAAAAAGATCAATGGTGTCACATGCTTACAAATCAAAGTCGTTGATCTTTTTTGATCTAATGGCTCTCTGATGAGATGTCAAATTTCAAATTTGACACTGATGCCAAAGGATTATATATATATATATATATATATATATATATATATATATATATATATAGGGTTCGCTTTTTCTGCAGTTATTGCAGATAAGCTATCTGCAGTAAGCCCAATACGACGTCATTAGCCTAATAAGACGTCGTTTTGGGACGGAAAGCATGGTGTTTGTGTAATTTTAATTTATTTCAGGATTATAATAGTCATTATTTATATAATTTTTTAAGATTTTAATACCAAAACGACGTCATTTTGGGAATAAATGCAGATAACTTATCTGCGAACCATTTTTTCCATATATATATATATATATGGGATAAGTTATTCTGCCTACTCCCATTTTGCTTACCTTTGCCTACCCCTTTCATGTTCGTTCGATTACGATTTAATCCAACGGTTTATATTTGTGAAATAAAATAAATCATTTTTTCCCTTTCTTTCTCCACACTTTCTCTCACACATTTTCTCTCTCCTCCCCTTTCTCTCTTCCTCCGCGCCATATCGGAGACATTCGATATGCCCACATTCTTTTCGACCAAATCGAGGAACCCAATACTTACATGTGGAACACCATGATCAGAGGCTAAAGCCCAATTTTGTTCTAATGCTTCGAGAACACATTGAAATGGACTACGGGAGCTTTGTTTTCGCGCTCAAGGCGGGCGAGTATGCAACATAAATTTAGTTATTCCCTTAAACAATATTTCACCTTTAGTTTTTCTTGGTTTTATTATTGCGTGCATGTTTAGAATTGGATGATGTTACGGGAACCATCAAACGTGTAGCCTGTGATGAATAACAAGAACATGAAGTTTCGTTTCTTCCATGAGAAAATAATAAAAAATGCTTTTGTGCATCATTCAATTTTATTTTGCTCTCTATTTTAAGGGAAATCTAATTGTTACGTAATATGACAATGAAAATATCAGCGGTAGACACCAGCGATGAAGGAAAAAAATAGGTATGACCTAGAGGAAGAGAGAAAGGGGAGGAGAAAGAAAGAGTCTGGGAGGAAGTTAGGAAAAAGAAAATTTATTTTATTTCGCAAATATGGACCGTTGGATTAGATCGTAATCCAACGATAATGAAAGGGTAGACAAAAGTTGTTAAAATGGGAGTCGACTGAATAACCTATCCCATATATATATATATATATGTGTGTGTGTGTGTGAGTGAAAAAGTAAGTATCATTTTGAAGGACACAAAGTGAGAGAAAGAGATAAATCATGTGAGAGAAAATGGGTGAATTTTTTTTAAATGTATGGATCTCACCTCTTTGTGAGAGTAAAAGGATGTAAGATGTGTTATTTAAAATGATAGACCTTTTTCCCATATATATATATATATATATATATATATATAACATTTTAAATGACATAAAGTTATTGTTATAGAAGACAGAGGGTGATAGTAAATCACTGTTGCCTTGAACCCATGTAATTGACAGAAGGGGTAGATGATCAGAGTTATCACTGTGCAATAAAAATAAAATAAGAACAGACTTACTTGTAGTCAGAATACAGATTCAGACAGAAGAATGTATGCAGAAGAGGATTGAATCCGAGCCCACAAAACGTGTCTCCTTAAGACAATTTGCCCCCTCACTGATGCCCAAGGTTGATGGACACTTGTCTCCCAGGATAGAACGGATTCCGTCTGAAGAATGGTGGCACTACCAATCAACAGCCCAAACGAACACAACAGTATGCCAGAAGAATTTACACCGGAGGATGAAGAACAACATGCAATACCGGAAGAACAAAAATTCCGGCAGAGGTTTTGTGCAGAAAACCGGATGGATTTTTCGAATGTGTCAGTGTCTATTTACTGTTCCGACGAACAGGTACAACCGGTGACCGGTTCGGCGAGTAGACACGTCCTTTAACCGGTTCGGTTCAAAAAACAGCGGGTGGGTTCGAATTTTGGAGGGAAGCAACGTTTGGACAAAAAATAAAAATAATTTAATAAAAAATTATTTTTATTACACACAACCGAACCGAACCGAGCCGAGCCGGCCGGACGGCGGCGCGCGCGTGTGTGGTGGTGAACCAAGGCCCACCTATCTCCTCCCCCTACATAAAATATGTAGTGACCCAAGGGCCAATTAAGGAGATGGTGGTGGGAGTTTATATACTCTCCCACTTTCTACCAATTGTCCAATGTGGGACTTTCTTAAATAACCCACATAACTCTTCATCTTCCCTTTTCTCTTTTTTCTCTATTAACCCACTTCTTATTCATAACCAATGGATCATTGTATATTATTCTCATTAATTCCAACAGTTATGTCATTTTAAGAGAGAGATAGACACAAATTTTTTATATTTAAGTTTTAAATTAAAAAAAAGTCACCCACTTTCTCTCTCCCATAATTCCCATTTTTCTGTGTCTATCTCTCTCCTAAAATGACATAACTTATGTCATTTAAAATAACAAACAGCAGATCTCTCTCTATATATATGGGCTTATCATTTCTGCAGCCGCCGTAGATAGTGTTATCTGCAGCTGACACAGAAAAGTGGGCCCCACAGGTTAAAAAAAAAAAGGACCCGAAAGCGGATCCTAGCTTGCTTAGGTGCAGCGGCTGCAGAAATCATTTTGTATATATATATATATATATATATATATATATATATATATATATATATATAAAATGATTATATTTACAAATTTTTGATTTACAAACTATATTATGTACTTCGGGAAGTACACTAGGTACTTCCGAGAGTACATAATGTAATTTGCAAAAATTTATAGAATTTTTTGTAAATGAATCATTTCCCATATATATATATATATATATATATATATATATATATATATATATATATATATATATATATATATATATATAGGTGTAGGATCCTTTGACTACAAAAACTTTAGATAAGGTTATCTACAGCTATCCATAATAAAGGGTGTTTCTTAATTTTAGGTGAATTAATGAAGGGTGTTTCAGTAAATGTAAATGATAAAAAATAAATAATTACGGAAACACCATTCATTAATTCATCTTAAATTACAGAAACATCCTTTATTAATCAAAACAATGTAGTTTTTGGGATAGCTGTAGATAGCTTATCTAAAGTGGTCGTAGAAATGCTTATCCCTATATATATATATATATATATATATATATATATATATATATATATATATATATATATATATATATATATATATATATAGGAAAAAGTATTTATGCAGCAACTTTAGATAAGCTTATCTATAGCTGCCATTTTTAACTATGTTCTCCCGGGAGAACATAGTTATAACATTAAAGTTGCTCTTTTCTCTCTCTTCACGTGAGCAGACAGGTTCTGAAAAGTAACCGAGGAGAAAGAAAAAAAAGCAACTTTAACGTTATAATTATGTTTTCCTGGAAGAACATAGTTAAAAATGGCAGCTGTAGATAAGCTTTTCTAAAGTTGCTGTAGAAATGTTTACCCCATATATATTTGCTTCAATGTTTATTGCAAGTTATCTTTACTTTTCAATAGTTAATTGTTTATATGGTTTGTTACTTGGTTTGATATTTGGGATCTCCTAAGCACGGACACGAAATTTTTTGAAATTTTGCGTGTTGGTGTCCGAAACGGACACGCTCGAACACGCGTCGGACACGCGGTCAACTCTCCTATACGTTCTGACATTTTTTTCCGACACGTAGTCAACTTTTTTGGACACACGATCAACGTTTGGACACTCGGACACGTTTTTTTTAATCTTAATTTTATTTTATTAACTAAATATAAAAAAATAATTTATAAATTAATTTTTTTCTATTATGAAATTTGACATGAAAAATTAACAAAATACGAAAAATTATTTATATTTATATTTATGTTATAAAATTTAAATATTTGATTGGTTATATGACTTATTATAGACTCTTATATGTATTAAATATAAATTATATTATATATATTAAATTTTTTATTTAATATCAAAACATGTCCCAACGTGTTGAAATATGATATTTTTTAAAGTTAACGTGTCAGCGTGTCGTGTCCCGTGTCAGTATCCGTCCATCAATTATTGGTTCGCTTGTGAGAGCAAAATTTTTTGTCTGCTGTCACAGACACATGGGATGGGTCCGTAATTTATAAATTGAAACAAAAATAAAATAAATTGAAATCACGTTTCTCGAAGACTCTGCTGGACGAGATCTGAGAATTATAATTCCGTTGATATATATATTTTGTATCTATGGCTTTGCGTGTCATTTTTTTTTTTTTTTTCTCAATTCATATATAAATATTTTCCATGTTTAGAAGTTTTTATGCAAGGAAAGACTTAATAATACTGGCCTATAGGGGTGTAAATAGGCCAGGGTAGGCAAGGCTTTGGCCTTCCTGGCCTAGGCCTGCATAATAAAATGATCGGTCTATCTGGCCTACGAGCCTATCGAAGGCTTATTACAAAGGCCAAGTCTGCCCTGTTATTTAAAAAGAAAATGCCTACATGGCCTATGAGGCCTTTTAGGCCTACCATATTGCAAATAAAATAAAAATAAAATATCTCATTAATTAAACAATATTTCCAGCTTGGGTCCAAATTATAAAAAGTCTATGACAAATTTTTTTTAACAAGAATACAGATTATAAAAATTCATGACAACAAAGATTGAATTTTTCTTAGCACATCACAATCTTCAAGTGAGCCTTTCAGCTTGATTATTCCCACTATATTTTCGAACCTGCAAGTAAAAAATCAGAAAACCAAATTAGTTATGCATTTCACTATGTTTACATTATGAATTGCAATATATAAACATTTTCAAATGAGTTGTTAAAGAAGCAATTTATACCTTTTGTTTTTTTCTTCAAATCATATTTATTTCATAACAATATTTCCTCGATTAAATTAATGCTTCGACAGTCTCCTCGACTAAATTAGCACGATAATATTATATAAATAATATTATAGAAAAAATAATTTTTAGAATATAAATAATATTATATAAAAAACAAATTTTTTATTTAAAAATTGAAACAGGCCGGCCCACAGGCCAAAAGGCCAAGCTTTTTTAATTTGGCCTACAGCCTTGTTTTTAAATAGGTTCGCGTACAAGCCTTCACCTGGTCTAATTACTTCGAAGGCCAGGCCGGGCCAGGCTTTTCATAGGCCAGGCCATAGGCCCCTGTAGGCCGGCCTGGCCCATTTACACCCCTACTGGCCTACTATACACGAAATTGACTTCACCTAATATAATATGAGATAACGATGCGACATAAATTGTTGACTATTAGTGTCAAATGCATACGTGCCTTGAAAATAGATGTAAACAACCTAATATGACCGACTCCTTTATAGACCATATTATATGAGTTTTATAATTTTCATTTAACATGACTCATCCATCAGCTTAAGTTTTTTGGTTAAATTGGTTCTTTATATGGTATCAAAGACTCGTGTCCTGGGTTCGATCCTCGTCGCCTCCATTTTCTTTCAAGTGAAATTTCTTTGTTCGTACAAGTAGGTGAGCCTGTGCATTATCCACCATTTAAGCCTAGTGGGCTCTCGTGTGAGGGGCCGTGTTGAGATATATAAAACCATTAATGTAGCCTCATCCAACAGTTTAAGCTTTTGGGTTGAATGAGAATTCAAATTTTCCTACACACCCTTTGATTTCCGTGCTGACATAGGTCCTACATACAATTTCTTCTAACACATCCTACATGTTTTTTTATCTCTATAGCATGAGATTTCAATTCTCCTTCAATATGAGAATTATAAAACCCATAAAATATAAACTAAAATATTTCTCGCCTTCCATTTCAACTCTGTCATGACTCATGATTTTATAAAATTAATAATACTACTCTATTATTGGTTTTAAATAAACTCAATTAAAAATGTTAGCAATGCTTTTCATGTTGCAACTTGCAAGTCTCCCTGAAAAGTTTTTAAAATATTCTTAAAAGTATCTTTAAAATCATCTTAACTATATTAAGCAATAAACAAGTCTAAATTTAATAGTTGAATAATCTATAAGATGTTACCAACATGCATGTAAGAAGTTATTTATTGGAAAGGATAGCTTCGTACTAAAAAAGAAATTCTTAAAGTCAAAGAATGTTAAAAAGAAATTCATAAGTAGAAAAAACATCATATTAAATATTTAATTTCCATACGAAAGCATTTGTTTCATGCAGAATAAGAACGAGTACGTCTAGAAGGAGTACCATGACAAACTCGACCCGACGCAAACAGAAGAACATCGAGAAAGTTAACAAACAAATTAAAACTATAAGGAAGTATAAAAATGACATAAAAGAAAGTGTAAAAAAAAAATAATGAAAATAGCATTCATATACAAGCCATTATATAATACCCTAGTTATATTATATTGGTTTTTTAATGTTCTAAATTTGTTCACTGTAGAACTTTGAGAAATTGGTAATTATGAAACATATGTTTGTATCAATTCTCACAATAATACTCCTTTTAGTCACTCTTCTATCATGAATGATTTTGATAAACAGAAACAAAGGCTTTCAAGTTATTGTATTTATTTATTGAGTTTTATAAGAGTTATGTTGTAAGAAAAATGACTGTGTTATGTTATAGAGATTCGTTTTGCGTGCCAGAGTTTTTTTTTTTTGTGCTGCGGGCCCCACAAAATGTTGTGTGTGTAGGAAATTTTTTATGATCATGTTAAATGATAGATGATAAACCCTTATTTATTTTTTTGGGGGTGGATTAAACATTTGGAGGTACAAACAATTTAATAAAAGATTAAGATAGATGATTTCGTGATCGATTGAATATATGACATAATCATATCACTTGAGTATTAAAAATGAAGGAGAGAATATAAAATACGAATAAATATATACCAAAATATGATTATTTAATTTAAAATGACATAAAATTGTGTCCTTTAAAATGATAAATATTTTTTTTACTGCAAATAATTTATCCAAGAATAACAAGTTTATAAATACAATAAAAAAATGATTTCTAGAATCGATATTAGATGCAAATCAGTGAGCCTCATCAGTAATGATAATGACATTTAATTTGGTTTGACTCATTGATTATATAATAACAACCAATACTTGATCATTATGTATAAAGAAATATTACATATAAAACAGAGGTGGTTTACTTGTTAACACTTTAAACAACTTTTTTCTATTTATCAAACTATTATAAAATAACAACATTCCTTTAGACACTATTACCTGCTTATCAATATTTCTTATCCCGAGAAAAAAATGTTAGTTTTGAACTTACAAGTTAAGTTTTATATTTAGACTATGAAATTGTTAAATCCAACAAGTTTCAAAACTGATTTAGTTATTAATTACAACACCATTTGTTTTTTGTTAAAAAAATAAAATGTTGCCAGTTTATACCAAATTTATTTACAAGTAGTTATGAACATTTGAACATGGGTCCAGTATACATCTAAGTCTTAGAACTAAGTGTCTACAAGCTAGGCCGGCTGATTCAAAACAAGTAGGTTATAAATAATATTCAAAGTATATATTTCAACATTGCATGACCTTTGAAACATTAAAATAATATAAAAACGTTGAAAATAAATCAGGATACATGATGATATATCTTTGAACTTTTAACCAAGGTTTGTTCCCATCCATATATAGAATCGCCACCGAAGAAAGCAAGTTATAAGGTATGACTTTCTGCTAGATGGTTGATAGTAATTAAAGTTGTATAATATTGACCAATATGAAAAAAGCTATTTGACTTCATTTAATGCTGTTTCATTCTAATCAAGATACATCTCCTTTCATTCTCTAATTAAGGCACAGACAAAAAATGTTAACAGGAATCGAATTCTATTGCTAACTTTTTAGGGTATGTTTGGAGCCTTGATAAAGAAGATAAGATAGGAAAATTTATTATATCTTATTTTTATCTCTTGTTTAGTGGGTCAATAAGATATGATTAGCTTATCATATTTTTATCCCCATGCTACCTAATATATTTGTATTTATTGTATTATATTTTGTTTTTTCTTTCTCCTTTTTCCTTCTACATAATCTTATCAGATTGCTAATCAGGTACTCATCAAACACATGACATGATATTGGCTTATCAGCCCCATATCATATCCTACAGCCCCATATCATATCCTACTCTTACGAGCCCCGTATCATATCCTTGAGCGATAAAGTTTTGGCTTGTTTTATAGTTAACAAAACAGCCAAATTTTATGAAGCACTTTGTGTGAAATTTAGACCAAACCCTGAACCAAGAGACAATGAATGGAAAGCTTCAAGGTGCTAGTTTTGTGCTCTCTTTTGTTCTCCTTCATACCATGTTTCAACACACTGGACACCATTGCTCCAGGACAATCTGTCAAATCTAATGAGACTCTAGTTTCAGCATCTGGGACTTTTGAAGCTGGATTCTTCAACTTTGGAGATCAAAATAGCCAATACTTTGGTATATGGTACAAGGGTCTTTCTCCAAGAACAGTTGTATGGATAGCAAATAGAGATACCCCACTTGGAAGCTCCTCAGGTGTTTTGAATGTCACTGATGGAGGAAATCTTGTTATTCTTAATAGCACAGGTTCTTCAATCTGGTCCTCCAATACATCAACATCTGCAAAGAATCCAATTGTGCAACTCTTGGAAACTGGAAACCTTGTTGTGAAAGAAGAAAGCAACCCAGAGAATCTTCTGTGGCAGAGTTTTGATCATCCTGGGGACACTTTGCTCCCAGGGATGAAAATTACAAGTAACATAGTAAGTGGTAATTATACATCTCTGATATCATGGAGAGACACACAAAATCCTGGTACTGGTTTGTATTCATACCATATAGATACTCATGGTTATCCTCAAGTAGTGATTACAAAGGGAGAGACATTATTGTATAGAACAGGTTCATGGAATGGCAATACTTTATCTGGAATTTCTTCTGAAACACTTTACAAAAACTTCAATTTCTCTTTTGTGATAACTGATGAGGAAGTTTCTTATGGTTTTGAACTCTTTAACCAGTCAATTATTACAAGATACATACTCACTTCAACAGGCCAAGTTGAACGTTTCAAATTCTCAGATCAGACAAATAGTTGGCAGATTTTCTTTTCTGGCCCTGTAGACACTTGTGATAATTATGCCATTTGTGGTGCAAATTCTAATTGTGATGTTAATAACTCTCCAATATGTGAATGCCTTCAGGGTTTCATTCCCAAATCTCAAGATAATTGGAATTCACAAAAGTGGTCTGATGGGTGTGTTAGGAGAGTTAATTTAACTTGTGGCAACAGTGATGATGATGGCTTTCTGATGTATCCAGGAATGAAGTTGCCTGACACATCAACCTCATGGTTTAATAAGAGCATGACCCTTGAGGAATGTAAGAACTTTTGTTTGAAAAACTGCTCTTGCACTGCTTGTGCAAATTTAGATATCAGAGATGGTGGAAGTGGCTGCTTGCTTTGGTTTAATAAATTTGTGGATGTGAGAAAACTAGCCTCTGGAGGACAAGATTTTTATGTTAGAGTGGCAGCTTCAGAACTAGGTGCTAATCTTTTATTTCCATCTACCTTTCTGTTTCTTGTTTTTCCTTTTAAACACAGTAGTAAAATACATAAATTCTTGGCTACTAAGCTGCACATAATGTTTGTTGAAGACAGTTTTTGGTATGTATGTTATAAATTTTATCCTTATTGCAGGTAGAAAAAAGAACATGAAAGAATAGGATGAATATTAGAGGACATTGTCCTGTACTAGTTGTCATAAAAAAAATATTTGCTTGGAAGCATCTAATTGCTATCAACTTTCATTGTGAAGATGTGCTTTAGATGCCTTATCCTTTGTGATTTTTGAACAGCTCAAATTTTTGTGTTTACTAATAGTGCTTTTAATCTCTCAGACCATAAAAAGGGGTTGAACAAGAAGAAGCTTGCAGGAATTTTGGTAACCTGTATGTTCATCTTGGTAATGATAATACTGGGAGTGGCCATACTTTGGAGGAAGAAGCTCAAGAAGCAAGGTAATTATTTAGTTATTTGAATTGATTTATTTTGTTAATATACTGTAGTACAAATAATAATTATCCAACAAAATTTTAAGGTATGGTAAGCATTAGCTTTTCCTTTTGGGTTTGCATTTTATTATTTAATATGACCACAAAAAGTTTCCTACACACACAACATTTTGTGGGGCCCACATGTTTTGAAAAAAAAAATTATGGCACGCATAACGACATTGGTTGTATGATAACTAATGTGGCACCTTTCACTCCAACCCTAACTCTTATAAAACCCCTTCCTTTTATGGTAGAACTTATAAGGGAAAAGCTAACATTATGTTACTCTACATTTTTGTTTCTTCCTACTCTCACATCATTTTCCGTGCAAACCTTTTTCTTCATTTCTTTTTTTAATATTTGGTGGGCCCTACAAAAATATGTCTCTGTGACATGATGTATTGAATTTCTTGTTACATAACATTCACAAAACCCAACTTATAATGTTTTGTCATTTATACACAATCATTGTTCTACCTTTTCAGGGAAGAACCAAATAACTAGCTGGAAGAATCATGCTGATAACAAAGAGAAGGAAGACATTGACATACCAATATTTGATTTACCAACCATAGCTAATGCAACTAGTAACTTCTCCATTACTAACAAATTGGGAGAAGGTGGATTTGGACCAGTTTACAAGGTAATATGATTATTATTTATATCCTGCCATTGGATTAAACTTCTCCACTTAACTTTGCAAATAATGATTGTCAGGGTACATTGACAAATGGGCAAGATATAGCTGTGAAGAGGCTTTGCAAGAATTCAGGACAAGGACCAAAAGAGTTCATAAATGAAGTAGTGCTAATTGCCAATCTTCAGCATCGAAATCTTGTGAAACTTCTTGGATGCTGCATTCATGATGATGAGAGACTCTTAATATATGAATTCTTGACCAACAGAAGCTTGGACTGCTTCATTTTTGGTTTGAGATTTTATCCTGTCTCTATACTTGATTTTCTCTTACCAATATCACCAAAACATCATCATGCTAACTAAACTCAAAATTTTGTCAGATGAAGCTAGAAAAAGTTCACTGCATTGGGCTCAGCGTTTCCAAATTATTTGTGGGATTGCAAGAGGGCTTCTCTATCTTCATGAAGATTCTAGATTAAGGATTATCCACAGAGATCTCAAAACTAGCAATATTCTTCTTGATGAACATATGAATCCAAAAATATCAGACTTTGGTCTTGCTAGAACATTTGGGGGAGATGAAGATGAAGGCATAACAAAGAGAATAGCAGGAACTTAGTAAGCATGCTTAAATAACTTGATTTTGTTACTTTATAAAAATCACTCCACATTAAACTCTGACTAGCGAGGGTGGGGTGAGGGCAATTCTTATATATAGCCTTACCCTTACATAATTGTAAAGAGGCTATTTTTCAGATTCAAACCCGTAACCTTTCAGTCACAGAAAAACAACTTTACCATTACTCCAAGTTCACCCCTCTTTATGATGCATAAAATTTCAATTTTTCTGAGCTCCATTTTTTCTTATGTATTGTAGTGGCTATATTTCTCCGGAGTATGCAGCCCATGGATTTTTCTCTGTGAAATCTGATGTCTTCAGTTTTGGTGTTATTGTACTAGAGATAATTAGTGGAAGTAAAAATAGGGAATATTTTGACCATCATGATCTTGACCTTCTTGGACATGTAAGTCTAAAGAAATAGTCCACTTAAAATACCATTTATGTTGGCATATTCCAAAGTGAACTCATAACTCAATTTTAATTTTCATTTCCTCTAGGCATGGAGACTGTGGAGTGAAGAGAAGTCATTGAAGCTGATAGATGAATCACTAGGTGATTCAATTGGTTTTGCTGAAGCTGAAATATTGAGATGTATTATCATTGGACTTTTATGTGTACAAGATAGACCAGAGGATAGGCCAGACATGTCAGCTGTAGTTCTAATGCTGAATGGTGAGAAACCATTGCCAAGGCCAAGGGAACCTGCCTTTTATCCACACCAATTTGGATCTTCATCAGGAAGTACTAAACTGCATTCAGCCAATGAAATTTCTATGTCATTGTTAAATGCAAGATAGTTTATATGGAGTTTTTAGACTTCCATGCAAATGAAAGGGTTACACCCTCTCAATGTGTATGACTGATTACAGAAAGGAGTTTTGCGTGTAAAGAAAACTGCATAATTTTACTATTTCCAACTTGTCATCAGTACTCTCATTAGACAAATTCATTGATTTAAACTTATGAAAGGCATGAGCCAAAAATATAATTTTCTCAATGTGCAAACTAAGGCTCATTGTATGGCAAAAAAAAAAAAAAAAGAGCTAAATGAAATACACTAAATAGTCAATTTGGTCTAGAATCAATAGAGGAACAATTTTGTTAAAAGCTTCCCTTTGTTCCTTCCTCTGAATTCTTACATTTTTATAGTTTTCTATGTACCTGTGTTCAACTCCAATCCATTGAGAGTCTTAATAACAATCATAATATTTATGAATTAGAAAGAGTCATGAGAGGCTCAGATTAATTAATTTGGTACAAGGCATCAAGCACCCTTCCCAAACACAAGATATTTTAGCCAATTATATATGTTTTCTATTATTGCACGTAATTTACCTTTATTATGTCATTTAGTTCAACCAATTGACTTAAACGGCTTAATTAGTTTAACATGAATCAGAAATCTCAATAGTTGACTCTCTAATTCGTTTTTATGACACATTTTGCAATACAGTTATCTGGGACAATAGAATTGCATATTGACCAAACATCACAAAGGAATAAAATGTCATTTAAGTTACAATTACATTAGCCAGCACTCATCTACATCTACATGCAGAGCAACTCCCGGTATATATCCTTCAATTTTTGCAAAGAAATTATTTCCTAAACTCGAATCCGTGACCCTCCTAATATTAAACTTTTGCAAAATTAAGTATTAAAAGCAACCTATCGAGCATACATTAAGCTGACAGTGATATCATTTGAGCATAGTTTATTACTGCTTGAAGAAGAATTGTCCCCAACATGGTCTTTATCTGTAAAGAATCCAGGCATTTTAGGCTGAGGCAGTGTGGATTCACTACTCAACATCATAACCACAGATGACATGCTTGGCCTATCATCTGGACTTATTTGCACACATAGTAGTCCCACATGAATTGATCTTAGCACTGCAGGTAAATTGAATGAGTCTTTTATTGTTGCATCAATTATTTCAGAACTTTGGCCTTCAGTAAATAGTCTCCATGCCTGCATATTTTTCAAACCATTTGGTTAACATCACAATTTTTCAAACCATTTGGTTAACATCACAATCATACCACAATCATACCTAATGTGATTAAATTTCAAGTTCATGCTTACATTAGACAAAAGGTTATCTTGATGACAAAACCCTTTATTTCTCTTCCCACTCACTATCTCCAATATCAAAACACCAAAGCTGAATACATCGGATTTTGTTGAGTAAGCTCCATCAATTATATACTCTGGGGGCAGATAGCCACTGCACATCATATACACAAAAAATAAATAAAAGTAAAAATTAAAACAAGCTAACCATTATGTTCATACCATATAGGTGTCATTTGGCACTTACTAGGTTCCAACCACATGCTGTGTGTTTCCTACAACTTCATTCCCTCCAAAGCTTCTAGCCAATCCAAAGTCTGAGATTTTTGGGTTCATTTCACTATCTAGCAAAACATTCGCGGCTTTGAGATCTCTATGAACTATTCTATGCCTTGAATCTTGATGAAGATAAAGAAGAGCGCGAGCTATCCCATTGATAATGTGCAAGCGCCTTGGCCAATCTAGTAACATGCCCTTCTTTTTATCTGTTCAGAAGGTGACCAAGTTAGACTCTCTTTTTAAAATGATTCTAAACTGATAAAGAATGTATGATTCTAGGACTAACCATATTAATTTTACCTAGTTGAAATTTTGTTTAAATAATTTCAGTAGGTAACAGAACAGCAAAATTTAGTGCTGAAAAGTTTATTTCCCTTCTCCAAGTCACATATGACTTGATATAGCAAAATCCATTTACATTCTAGTATGATTATTTCATATATCTGTTTAATTGCAATTCTTTTGAACAAAAAATATTCCATTCACCAAATGAAAATATAATTCCAAATGAGTTAAACGATGAATAAGGATTTTTTGGAATCAAACCAAATATGAAGAAGTCCAAGCTTTTGTTGGGCATAAATTCATAAACCAGCAATCTTTCATCTGCTTGAATGCAGAACCCTAGTAGCCTCACTAAATTCCTGTGCTGAAGTTTGGCAATATGCAAAACTTCATTTTTGAATTCTTGGATTCCTTGGCTTGATTTCTTTGAAAGCCTCTTGACAGCTATTTCTCTTCCATTGTCCAAGATACCCTAAATTTGTAACAAATTGTACATTGAAAAAGCTTCATTTTTAATTAAATCTGCTCGAGGTAAATTTACTTAAATTTCATCATTCAGTAATAGAATAATTTTGTTGCAAGAATGCAGAATTCTTGAAATTTATTCTTGAAGCTCAACAATATGACATATGATGAATTAGAATCTGATTAGCAGTTGATTGTTTACAAGAAAAGACAGATCAATTTGTAAATAATAGCCTATTTTCATATCCCAAGTCAATTTAAATTCCAACAAAAAGGGATTCTTATTTTTGTTAGCATAATAGTGTTCTTACTATTTCAAGTTAAGGGCATGTTTAGCTGATAAGAAGGGACCAAAAATCAGGTTTAGGCCATCATGCATCTTTATAGCTATGAATATAGATGAAGCTATAGGTCTAAAACGGTTATATGAAAATGTAAAGAAACAATTTAACCCAAAAGCTTAAGCTATTGGGTGAGGTTACATTAATGGTTTTATATATCTCTAACACGCCTCCTCATACGAGAACTCGCTGGGCTTGAAGGGTGGACAATGTATAGGCCACCTACTTGTGCTAAGAAACTCCACAAGACTTAATTAATTATTAATTAAATGGGGGCGGTGAGGATCGAACCCGTAACATTGAGGCTTTGATACCATATAAAGAACTATTTCAACCCAAAAACTTAAACTGTTCGGTAAGGTTACATTAATGATTTTATATATCTCTAACAAGAAACAACTAACTAAGTTTTCTTGGTGCTCAAGCTATATAATTACCATTTCTAACCATTTTTGCACCATATGGAGATAAGATTTATAGCACACTGCACAAAATAAAATTTATTAATATTATGCATTCTATGCTAAGGACAATATTTTATCATTTCATTACCTTATAAACCGATCCAAAACCACCTTCCCCTAGAAAATTGTCAGTTGAAAAGTTATTGGTTGCAGAAGTTATTGTAGACATATCAAACAAGGGTAATTCTGAATCTTCCTCGTTGTGCTCATTTGTTGCATTTGCATCTCTTTCTGCAAAGTAGTAAAGGTTGTGTAAATAAGAAAGAATTGAAATGTATTATGTGGTAAACTTTTCTCATTTGTATTAAAGGCTTTTGATGCTTTAATGGTCTACTAGTTTATTTTTGACTTAAACATTATAGGTTTTGACATTAATACCAATTAATCTCATCTCAAGAGGAGAAGGAGAAACCCAATACAGTGAAAATCTGTTATGTGACAGAGTAAAACTTGTCTGCACTGACTGAGAGCATACATGTTGATCACAGATAAAGGTGATTGGAGATCCTAATTTGTGTATAACAGCCTAAGTTTGTAGTAAGAAAGAAGATGTGGTTGTCAGATCAAGTGCAGAAGCTGAATTTCGAGTTATGGCTCAAGGCATTTGTGAGTTACTATGGGCTGAAAATTGTACTTGATGATCTCAAAATAAAATGTGAGGGACCTATGAAGCTGTTATGTGATAATAAGTCCGCTATTTGTATAGCCCATAATCCAGTTCAACATGATCGGACTAAACATATTGAGGTCGACCGCCATTTCATCAAAGAGAAACTTGATAGCGGATTGATTACCACTCCATACATTCCCACTTGGCGTCAATTAGTTGATCTATTGACAAAGGGACTTCCTTCAGATAGATTTCAAGAACTTACTAGTAAGCTAGGAATAATAAATATCCATTCCTCAGCTTGAGGGGGAGTGGTGTAAATATTAGTTATTTACTTAATTATTATTATTTGTTGTATTGGGCCAAGCCCATTAGGTCAAGTATTAGGTCAAGAATTAGGTCTTTTATTCTCTATAAATAGAGACCTCTTTGTACAGATTATTTACACAATTCAATAAAATTTCAAATACCCTTTTTCAAGTGTATATAACAATCAAGACTCAAATAGTTTAATCTCATAGGTCAAGAATTACTTAACTGCCTTTCTGCCGTCTATAAATGATGAAGGTTAAGCATAGGATTAAAATTCCTATAAACACCACACAGCTTATGATTTCAGTCACTTTCTTCCAGATGTTGGATTTATGTGAGTGCTTTCCTTCATTAACTCCTAAAAAAAAATGCAGTTAAAGAGAGAAAACAAGAAGAAAAGGAAAGAAAACTTTCAATTTGGGAGACAAGCTCTTACCTATTTCTGTCCCAGCCATTCTTATGTAAACATCTTCATCAGATGCAGGCAATTCTTTTATGTCTGTCAGATTACCAAACCAGAGTAAACATCCACTTGGCCCTTTACTCATATCCAAAGCTGCATAAGCTGAACAAGAACAATTCTTCAGACACAACACCCTACAATCTTCAAGGCTCATATTTCTATCAAACCAGGATCTATCTGTGTCTGGTAATTTCAGCCCAGAATACTTGAAAAACCCATCTCCATGGCAACTCAGTGAAGTTCTCCTGACACAATCACTATATATATCTTCCATATTGTGCTGCACAAATCCATCCAAGCAATCACATACAGGAAAATTGTTTATATTACAACTAGCATATGCTCCACATTTTTCATAGTAATCACAGTCATCCAAAGGCATTCTAGAAAATTCACTCCAACCATTTTCTTCTCCACTCCAATAAATCTTCCTGATATATCCATCTGTTGTTAACACCAACCTATTAAGAGATGACTTGTTGAAAAGTTCAAATGTATAATATATCTCTTCCTCATTAGAAACAAACTTAAACCTATATATAGCATTTTGTTTCACCTGAGGTGCCCCACTAAACTGAACACCATTCCATGATCCCAAACGAAACCTTTTTACAGTGCCTTCTCTTAAAACAAATTGTGGATATCCACTAATATCAAGTTGATAATTATATTTACCATGAGATGGATCATCAGAGCTATTCCATGATGACAAGTATCTATTCAGGCCTGTAACTAGATTTCTTCCAAACTTCATTCCTGGCAAGAGTGTGTCATGTGGATAATCAAAACTTTGCCACAGTAAATCTGTTGGCTCATTATTGCTGCTATCCTGAACAATGAAATTTCCAGAATCTAAAAGCTTTGCAACTGGAAATTTCGCTGACCTTGTTGAATTGGAAGACCAAATGACACTCTTGTTATGGTTGAGAAGGACTAGAATCCCAGTTTCATTGATCTTCAAAACCCCTGATGAGTCAGTGATGGGGTTGTCTCTGTTGGCAACCCATACTACTGTCTTTATTGGGATTTTATTATACCAAATTCCAACATAACGGTTCATGGAATTGTTTGGACTGAAGAATCCCAATGCAAAGCTTTCTCCAGCTGAAACTATGATCTCACTATCATTGATAGATTGCATTGTATTAATAGTATCTCTAACAGTGATGGCTGCTATATTATGAAACAAGGTGAGGCAGAACAGAAGCAAGATAAAGCCTCTCATCAGATTGTTTTTTTTGTTCTTCAATATATATGTTCCTCTATCACTAGCAGTGTCAATCTAAGAAGCATATGTTCCTCTATCTACTAGCAGTGTCAATAGTACCTGTGAATTCACAAAGAAAGTTGAGCTTCATCATTTTTATAGTTTGTAATTGTATTAATCAATAGCACAAAGAACCCTTTTATTTCTAAGATCTGAAGCAGCTGATTATTAGCTGAAAGAAAATAACCTTCTAAGGCGAATTAAAATGATATAAACATGTCGATGGGAGACTCACCTGTCAATACTAGGTAACTGACGCGGGTCGGACTAGACATAATCGGGGCAAAGCCCCGGAAACCAGTGGAGCAATCCAAAAAAAAAAAACTAACCTTCTAAGGCGAATTAAAATGATATAAACATGTCGATGATATCACAGGCTTACCTTGTATTATTGAATTTCATCTTGGTATTGATGCAGAAGCACTCCATAAATTCAATGATCTCATAAAGAAGACGGTCACCAAACTGCAAACTAGCATTCATGGTAGATAGAACATCGTACACATGTTTTAGGATATGTAAAGTGTTTAAAGTGAAAACATGTATATATACACAAAGCACAAAATGCAGAAACTAATAGTTTTTGGATATTTTAATGGTTAATTATGACTTTGTAAAAACGTACAACACATTGAGGTGTAATATAATATGTGCGGTGACATGGTATGCCACGGTAATGCATGCTAATTTAGGTAATGACTTTGATGGAATTTTCACGTGGAAGAGTGTTATAATTTAGGTAATAACATTCACATGCACGTCAATTCAATAATTAATAGCTATGTAGAAAAACTACGCCATAGTTCCTGGTCTTCAACAAGAAAATCATCTTGACCGATACTTAGACTTAAGTCAAACATTATTTGCCTTGCAACGTAGGTAATCAAAATCCAGGGTATAGGTGTGCAACTTTGCATTGGCCAGATAAAAAATTGTTAAACAAATAACTTAAAATAAAATAATTTCTCTTCTCGAAACAACTGATATTTTAAATAATAAATATTTACATTTTGTTAATGAAGAATATACTTCTCATGTTGTATGGTTTTTTTATCTCGGCTTTTACAGTGAAAAAAAAAAGTGGATGTTAATATAATGAATATTTAGAATTTGTTAAAAAATTGAATTTCAATTTTCTGTGTTGAATATGAGAGAAATATATTTCTATTTTGTTAATTATATTTATAATTAATGTTTTGAGAACTCGACAGCAAATCTTTTTATAAAAATATAAAGAATAAAATTGAATTTCACATCTTTCTTATATTTAATGAATGAGATAATCTCATTCAACAAGAGAAATAATATATTTCTATTTTATATTGCAATTATATTTCCTAATCTAATGTTTTTAATCTTATAGCAAATCTTTTTATAAAAATATTTCTTGATAAAATGCTACGTTGTTGTGCATCTTTCTTATATTTAATTAATTTGTTGGCAGATAGAAGTTTGTCTGTTTTATGTCCTTTATTGTAGTAGAAATTTGTCTTTGTCTAGTAGGCCGACCACAATCAATTATTTCATTAAAATCTGTCCTATGAGTCGTTGGAATTAGTGTGTGCTCCTTGTTCATACCATCAATGTTGGGTCATATTCCTTAACACTAGAACTATTTAATTCTTTATAATTAAGTAGTGAGCGTGAAAGCATTTAGTTCAATGGATATTAAAAACTCATTATTATTATTATTAATTATTATTATTAGTATTATTTGAGTGGACTTATTAAATATTTTTTTAAGTTTTTGAAAAGTGCGTCAATTATAAATTATTCATTTTAATTTTAATTTTTTATTTAACTAAATAGAATGCAATTTATAAAAGAGCGAAAACTGAAAGGGAATTTAAATTCCATTGTCGCTATATAATTATATTAACACTGAAAAATTGGAAGCTAACAAACAATCAAGTAACGAACAAGAAAAAACAATAATGATGTAATTTCAATTCATAAAATGGAAAGAAAACACAGCTGTCAAATTCCATTTGAGCAATATTTATGTGGTTTTGGAGCAAAAAAGATTTGATGGCATAGAAATGAGAGAAAGAGAGATAAAATTGAGGAAAGAGATGAGACAAAAGAAAAGTGAGAAAAATAAAAAAAATTAAAAGGATGAGACTATGAAGCCTCGACATTTCAAAAACCCTAACGTGCCGATATTTTCTGACACTCTCCGACACTCCAATATGCGTTGTAGAAGCTCAAAATATGGTTCAAAGGTTGTGTTGTGTTGCATTTTTAGTTCTAATTATTAGATTCATTGGATTACTATTACCATTTTATTGTGTTTAATATAAAGACTTGAGATATTTTATGTTTCTTCGTAAAATTGATAGGTATTTATAAGTTTAACTTTATTATTTTGTTAAATTATTAAATATTAAATATAATATACACTACATAAATTAAAAATATTATTTAATATTAAAACGTGTCCTATTAAAATTTAATATTTTTAGAATTAAAGTGTCAGAGTGTCATGTCGTGTGTCGGTACCGATCCTTCATAGGGACCAGGTGATGCTGAAACATATTTAAATATTCCTCCCATTTGCCGTCTGAGTACATAAAAGTCAAATCTATTAATTAGGCCAGCAAAAGTAATATAGAAACAGAGGAAAGCGAAAGACATTCTGTTGAATCTTCATATCGAACATTAAAAATAAAAAGGAAATAATTATAACGATTTACATTTTCCGCTTTCTTTTCTATCTGATATAAGAATTATGTTGTAGAAAAAATATTTGTGTTATGTTATAAAAATTCGTTTTGCGTGTCATTTTTTTTGTTATAAGTCCCATAAAATATTATGAGTATAGGAAATTTTTTCTGATCATGTTAAATTATAAATTATAAACTCTTAATTTAATATTGAATTCTGACCATATTATAGCAACCTATTATAGTAATGAGAATGATTCATTTATAAATTTTTACAAATTATATCATGAACTCTCATAAGAAGTTATAAAAAAAAATATAAATTATAACAAAATTATTGTATGTTTCACTGCAATTAAAAAAACAAAAACATAAGGCACAGATTTTTAAGGTTGTGCAGGGAAAAAAATAGACATTTTCCCCTAATTAAAAACGTGTTAACTTTACATTGGTATGTTTGCTAGCAGTCACTGTTAACAAGTGTTTTCCTACTTTTTATTTTTATTTTCTTAGCAGGTACATTAAATGAGGGTCTTCACTCCATGCTTGAGGAAGGTGACTTTGACGGTGATGGGGCCCTCAATCAGTTGGAGTTCTGCGTCTTAATGTTCAGACTGAGTCCTGAACTCATGGAGGAGTCAAAGTAGTGGCTGGTAGCCTGGTACAAGTCCTTCAACATGAAATCAAAGATAAGATTTATTATTCTTATTTCACATAAGATAAAATTTATTTCCTACACACACAAATTCAAGATGAATTTTACTTTACTTTTTTTCTTCCTTTAAAAGTGGATCACACTTACACAAATGAATCTGTAGGAGATAATATTTATCTTCTGCTACATAAGAAAAGTATTACCCATCAAAAATTGTATCTAACTTTTTTCCCGTTCATTCATTTGTCATCTTGGGCAATTATTGATAGGATTTTCAAGTGCGATGAAGTTTCATATTAGTTGATAATAGATTAAATGAAGTACATATAAATGGAAAGACTTATAAATTCAATATTTTAAGATTTTGGATTGAGACATGGTATCAGACTCACTTATTACACTTGGTGTAACTTAATCCATTGATGGTAGTCCTTCTGAATTCCCCCTAGACCTGCATGACAATTATCCCACATATTCATGTATGAAAAAAAAAATCAACAAAGCTCCGACATAGATGGCAGATAGCTGGGTCCTTTAAGCATGCTGACAGGAATTCGATCTCTGGCCGTGTGTATAGAAAAGACTTTGTTGAGAGAGGTTATACCCATGATCGCCTGATCTCTCCGCTTCGAGGGAATTAGTCCTGAACTTTCAGCTGGGGATACCCTTGGAACAATTTCCAAAGAGAGAAAAAAAGAAATGGTAGATGTTTTCATATGATATTTCCTCCTCTTATATTCTTCAGTTCAATTATTATGCCCAAACGCTGGTTAACCTTTTGTACCTCAAAATTCAAACTTTTCAATTTCTTTCCAACCTTGAACAAACTTTATTATGAACTGGTTGTGATTTAGTCCAAATTAGCGGCTACCTATAATAGTTGAAGTAAACCAATGGACAAAATGCCAAGTCTTTTTATATGTGCCACTACTGATCAATAGTCCTCTTAAGTCTTCATTAGGTAAGTATCGTTTTCAAAAGCTGTGGTTTGGAAATTGCTAGCATATGAACTTTGGTCACTCACTCAAATAGGCCATTTATCGACCTTCTGTTTGTGGTCTTAGCCCTGTTCAATCCGGCATATTATTGATTTTGAATAAATGATGCATTCACAACTGCAAGTGACATATAAGCATTTACCTTAATTAGCCCTTTGTGTTTCTTAAATGGAACAGTTAAGCCTTCAAAATTAATCAAAGGAAGCAGTAGTAGAAAAAGAGACAAACCTAGAATGTGTCCATGAAAATTATGTTCCTATACTAATGTATACAGACAGCTGCATATTATGGATTTACGTCACGCATGTATAACCAAAGACAAAGACACTGAAATAGTGAGCTTCATTGTGTTAAAAAAATTTAAAAGATTTAATTATTAATTTTCAAAAGGATCAACCAATGCCCATAACCGCAATAATGCTCAAGTTAAAAAAAAAAAAAAAAGAAGCTTTTTTTAATGTTGCTTTTGTGAAGACAATTCAAATTTTCTGTTTGAAACTGAACATTTTTGTTTATAAATACAGGATAGTTCCTGTTTTAATTTAGTAGATTGTGCTAGTATTCGTGCAACTTGTGAGATTATAGCCTCCGCGTAAAAAATAAATTATGAGATACTAAGACAAATATATTATTGTGATCATAAGCAAAATAAATAAATATTAAAAAGTAAGATATCTTCAATGAACTTTACTACCACCAACCGATAACTAAATAGTTTTTTTTTTTTTTTTCAAATGATATGATTATGTTAAATAACACATGAGATGATTAATTCTCAATTATTAAATTTCAAGACTCAAGAATATCCTTGTGTTCATTACACATAGGAGGCTCATATAACAAATGAAATGAGAGATACAAAGATATGTACATGATGTGAGACTTCTAAGTTACCTACTATTTATAACACTCCTTCTCAAGCTGAAACATATAAATCATATGCACAAAACTTGTTACATATGTGATCTATCCTAGGTCATCTTAAAGGCTTAGTGAATACATCAGCTAGTTGATCACTTGAGTTGACAAAATTAGTAAGTATATCTCCCGAGAGGATTTTTTCTCTAACGAAATGATAGTCTATCTGACACGAGCTGTCGAACTCGCGCAAATTAAAAATTATTTTTAATTAGGGTTCAGAAATTTGCAGTATAGTGGAAACCTTAAATCGTCTCTCAAGAAAATTGAATTGGTAAAAATCGCTTATGAAAACAGAAAATAAAAGGGGGGGTTTTGGATTTCGGTTGAATAAAAGACAGAATATAAAAATTGGGGTTAAAACTTCGTAATTAAAATTAACCAACCTAAGGTTAGGGTTCCTAGGATGTCCTTCATTGGATAAAAATTACCAAATTCACGATTGATCTCAATTGAATCAGAATCCTTATAAAATATGAGTGAGATTTCATTATTAAATTATAAGCATAATTATTATATATTCCCCATCTTCTATGAGGTTGTAGATCTCTAAGTTAGCTACACGTGGTTTCAAACCGCGCCTCATTTGGAGCTCTGTAGCTCAAGTTATGACAATTGAGAACGACACATGTTTATGTGGACACAGACTGCGCGAGCTTAAGCGCGCTATCAGGCTCTAAAGCGCCCACTGGCAGAGAGAAACTCGTTTTTTGGCAGCTAAGGTCGCTAAAGCGCGCATCAGGGCGCTAAAGCGCGCTACCCGGGCGCTTAAGCCCCCATTTTGGGTGCTTAAGCCCGCGGAGGCAGAGAGCATTGGCTCTCACAGGGGCAGCAGGGCGCTAAAGCGCACTCCAAGGCGCTTTAGCGCGCTGCCAGGAATTCTCAACACTCTCGGTTTTCATATTTCAACCTTGGGAAAATGGATCCAATTGATAATCCTCACATATCCATGTATCCAAGCTTAATCCACGTATTTCTCTAACCTCTCATCATGGAATAGACAAAAATTTGGGCAGCATCCCCTTTGTTTTCTCAAGGTTTCCCAAATTCAACACTAGGTACCTAATTAATTTTCCAGCTCAACAAGTCCAATGCATAGAGTACATACATACATTTAACTTAAAATAAACATCATTTACAAAATATCTTAATTACAAATCATAGGACTTAGCTTACAAAACACCATGATCAATTCTTTGGCTCCCAACAACGAAAGAGATACCAAAGGAATTGAGCATAAGCTAAGTCCATCCATTGCAATATACATACATATAGCAATTGACTTTCAAATGCAAATCCTATACATGTGAACTACAAAATAACATGTATCCTCCCCAAAAGCCATAATCCTCATGCATCCCTACTAAACCAAATATGGCCACTTGCCACTGGTGGCTCCTGCAGCATCTTTACCTGAAAGGGGGTCCCCAACAACACGGGGTGAGATATACGAATATATCCAGTAAACCAGGGGTCCTTGGAGCATCTCTCCACCCCATAGTTCAATAACAGTGTAATAGCAATAACAATAATAATGCAATAAATACATATCCATGCAATGTGTACACAACATCTTCAGGAGAAATCCCTCGAGCTCTCGAGTTGTCTTAAGGATACTCAGATGCAAATAGTCCTACTGGCCAGCTAAACTACCAAGTATGATTTACGCATCGTCATGCAACATACCAACATAGGAAAACACCATCCTATGCCACACCAAATGCATACACATACGTATAACAAAGCATTAAATTATTTCATTGCATTTATATACATCAACACAACCATTACCCGTTCAGAGCTTGGTCGAACAGTAAAGGGAATTACACCCAAGGTCCGAAGGCTTACCCCAAGCTTCAGTTCAACCTTGTTCTTCACCAATAAGTTCTACAATTTGCAAAACTCACCTACACCAAGGTGTCACACAATCAATCAATACAATTCAATGAATAACCATGTATTCCTCAACAACACAACAACTCCACACAACAATTTGGCATGGACTTACCTCTCCTATAGGGCTAATCTAGCTCCATAGCTTGCTCCAATGGTTGCTCCCTCAAGGGTGATTCAATTGCCTCAATCCTATCCATCACATGGATACAATCAATAATCAACCAAACCAAACCATTGATTACAAAAATAAGCCAACCCATAATCAAGTGCATAATCTTGTAATTTTCAAAACAAAATTATGTGACTATCTAAACTCATTTTCACCGATTAAATGTCATTCCTAGCATTTTTCACAACATGCACTAAGTCTCATTCCTTCTTGAACATAGCCCATCTACTCACCTTATCATAAAACCCTAAACATTATTCATCACCTCCCCCAATCATACATTCTCCATGAAAATAGAGTTCAAGGAGTAGAATCTTACCACCAATGGTTGCACAACCAAGGAGTGTGGATCCCCTAAGCTCTCCTTGAAGGAAATGTCATCAAACACCTCCAAAAGCCATGTGGGTCGAATTTTGGGAGGAAGGAATCTCTCTCTACAAAGCCTAAATCACTCCAAAGTAGGCCTCTCTTCCGGTACGGTGTGGTTCGAGGACGAACCAGACGGAAGTTGATGGGCATATAACATCCCGAGCGCTGACGAGGGCGAGGAGTGATCGCCGGTGCGAAAGGGCATGGACAAGGAGCGGCTCCTGATAGGTTTCCAGTGTGGGGTTACATGCATGGATGAATCAAATCGACACCCGAAAGAGAGGGATTCCAAAGACTGTACAAATGTGAGACTGCACGGTTTGGAATAGCTTATAAGAATTAATTGGTACTACCTATACTAATAAGATGCATCTTCTTTTCGGTAGCCGGGAACGAAAGAACTCCACAGTTAAGCGTGCTTGACTTGGAGCAATTCTGGGATGGGTGACCTCCTGGGAAGTTTTCCCAAGAAGTGTGCGAGTGAGGAAAAAGCACACTGAAAAGTCTCGTGTTAGTATGTGGGGATAGTCGTTGATTCTTGAAGCGGCCGGACGTTACACTTTGTAAAATTGGTGGGTATTATAAGTTTAGTTTCATTTTGTTAAATATTGAATATTAAATATAATATGCACTACACATACGTATTATTAAAAGTATTATACATAAATATAATATGCACTACATTAATGTGTCGAAGTGTCGTGTCGTGTCCTGTGTCGGTGCAACACAGGGAGATAGTTATGCCATCCTGAGGATGCTTGGCTAATACTCTACATCATATGCGAGGCAATTGCTAGAGACTTAGGGCTGTCAAAAGTTACACCAGAAGCCTGGCCTAGTCCCTCAGATAGTTCAGATTTCAATTCTTCCTCATCAACAGATAATTCTCCAAGAATCGAAGGTATGAGACATTCTTCTTACTTTGCAAGTTCTTTTATGAGTAAACCGAGCGAAGAATGGAGGGACCAAGAAAGAACACGCGTTGAGATGAGAGACACGCTTGGGCCCAGTAGGGAGCACAACGATCTTGTGGGGAGTGAAGGTTGGTTTATGACTGCTTGAGCTTTCTCAGGCGATCGATTTAAAAAAGGTAGAAGTCCAAGAATTTGATCATCTTTCTTCTCTTCCCAAGTGCATTCTCGGATTTCTTGATTGCTTTTAACTAGGGGTGGCAATACAGGTTTTGACCCGCGGGTTGACCCATGACACGACCCGTCAAAACGCGTGTCGTGTCAACCCGCGGGTCATTACGGGTCGTGTACGGGTTGTATAAATGTGACCCTTTTTTTTTCGTGTCGGGTCACGTGTCAACCCGCACAGTGTCATTTTTTTAATTTTCAATTAAATATTTTTTATATTATTATTTTTATTTATTTATATATTGATATATATAGTCATTGTTTAGTATAGTAAAGAATAGAAGGAACTAAAAATCTCAAAAAACAGAAGCTAATCTATTTTTATTTTCTTATTATTTTTAATTTATTTATTTATCAAAAAATCTAACTTTTTTTTAAATTTTAAATTTTGCGGGTCATGTCGTGTCGACCTGTGACCCGCAGCGGGTCGTGTCAGGGTTCGTGTTTTGTGACCCGTTTACAAAACGGGTCGTGTCAGGGTCGTGTCAAATAGTATACGGGTCGAAAACGTGTCGTGTCGTGTCGGGTTGACCCGTATTGCCACCCAGTGGCGGATCCAGGAATTTGACGAAGGGTGGGCACCTCCGCACCTGAAATACAAAAAAATGGGATCTAACCTTTGCGGTTTCCATCACCAAGAATAACTACTTTATTTTTAGGTTGAGATTTGATTCCAGGATGTGACAAAGGAGGAAGGAAGTAAACACCAAATAAATTGGCTGACACAAAGGTATGGGAAATTCCTTCGGCCTCAATGGCTGTATGAAACAAAACTTGAAATCTTGAAGAAAGATGTAGAAAGTTGTAGACTTGTAGCCAGCAAAGCACGGACATGCAAGATTTAAAAAAATCTGCGTGTCGGACACGCGTCCGACACACAGTCAACATTTGGGGACACGCAGTCAACTCTCCGACACGTTCCGACACGCGGTCAACCTTTGGGGGACACGCTCGGACACGTTTTTTTATTTTAAATCTTATTTTTTTATTAACTAAATATCAAAGAAATAATTTATAAATTAATTTTTTTCTGTTATGAAATTTGACATTAAAAATTAACAAAGTACGAAAAATTATTTATATTTATGTTATAAAATTTAAATATTTGATTGGTTATATGACTTATGATGGACTCTTATATGTATTAAATATAAACTATATTATACATATTAAAAATTTTATTTAATATCAAAACGTGTCCCAACGTGTCCAAATATGACATTTTTTAAAATTACCGAATCGGCGTGTCGTGTTGTGTCGTGTCGTGTCCCGTGTCCGTGCATCATAGTTTGAAGCAAAGGAAAGAAAAGTCCAAGTAGCAAAAATTTAGAATATTATATTATATAGAAGAAAAAAATGGTAGGTGAAGTCTATATATAGGTGTATGTTGTAGTTTGATATGTGTGTAAGTGGGATTAGGAACTAAAAAAGAACATAAAGGAAAAGAGAGAAGAAAACCACAAAGTGTCGTAGCACTTAAATTAGAAAAGAATGATATCACTGTGTGATAAGAAAATGAGAAATAAAAGGAATAAAAATTTTAACCGAAGAGTATTTTAATTTTTTTATATCAAAATTTAAGAGGGGCACTTGCCCCCCTTCTATTTTACCTGGGTCCGCCTTTGTTGCCACCAATACTTTTAACAACGTAGTCGTGGATTTGATTCGCACATATGGCCCAATGAACTGTTTGGTGAATAGCTTAGGTTTGTTCCCATGATAGGGTGGAGTATCTCAATGTAAAACTCTATGGAATAGTCACTGTGAATATCTAAAGTAAAGTGTGAGAGATAGGAGATGGTGAAAAGGCATGGTGGCTCTAGAATTCTTGAGAATTGCCACTCATAAAATGGCGAATGCAAGATAACCCTTCAATGGTTGAAAAATGAGTATTTATAGATGAAAAAAATATTTTCTAGAGAAAGAGAGCACTATAACCATTTTGCCCAATGCAAAGTATTATACTATCACGAGTTAAAGGGAGTCATTTTATTAAAAGTGTAAACTACACCTTGTATTATGTGATTTTTAAATTTTCATTTTTCATATTATTCAACCCGAGATGATCGACTGAATATATATTATATGTTTTCAGATGTATTGGATAGATACTGATTGAACCTGCTTTCCCTTGTTCAGTCCAAGGTGTTTATGTGGGTGCTCTGCCATGTGTTACAAAAAATAGAGGGTGGTGTTTCCCCTACAGAGCCTTCAATGCTTAAGTTGGTGTTCCAGAGATAAAAAATTGTAAAAGGCCAAAGATCCCGGCCTTAATACTTGAATGATGCATATATTATATATATAGGTGATTATGAGGATATTCTTAAATGTACATATCATTGAGTAAACGATTACTACATGTGAGTCTAGTATCAATTGTGAGGACAAGCATCTACAGTGATCAAGATATATCCCAAAAATAAAAATATTCAAAACAATGTTGTTAAAAATGAGTTTCTACGTATAAATAGAAGGGACTGGTAGAAACGTAAATCGTAGAAACAACACGAAACTTGAAGTTTCTACTACTTAAGGTCAAGATACAAAATTATATATATATATATATATATATATATATATATATATATATATATATGAGGTAGGATCCTTTGACACTAGTGTCAAATTTGAAATTTGAAATTTGACACCTCATCTGAGAGCCCTTAGATCAAAAGGCTCTCAAATGAGGTGTTAAATTTCAAATTTGACACTGGTGTCAAAGGATCCTATATATATATATATATATATATATATATATATATATATATATATATATATATATATATATATATATATATAAGTCATTACTCAAAATTTAATGAACAACTTAATATTTAAAAGATATAATTCACATAACTATAAAAGACAAAAGTCCAAAAACACAAAAAGAGTTTAACAACTCCTATAACCAAATTTCAGAACATCAAAAAAATAAAGTTTAATAACTTCTAAATTATATCAATTGATTCAAATTAAACAGATCATTTTGCATTAGTTGCATATCCTCAATGTCCCCTTCTCTTATTCTTGTAACACGTTCATTTGTAATAAAACACAATAGATTGATTCAAAATCCACCTCAGTTTGGTACTCAAACTTTTTACCAGTGGCTTCACCCTTTTCTTTCTCTGCAATAGCGACCTCGGTGAAAGTTTTTTTTTTCCAAATAACTAGAAGAAGATAGTGTGTATTGTGATTTTGGGGGAAATGGAAATAGGTTTTTTTTTTAAAAAAATTAAAAAAATAGAATTGGATCATGGGTTAAAAGTTGACTCGATTCATTTTTATTTTTTTGTATAAGACCCGATTCAATTGTTTGGTTTAAGTAAAAAAGTAGAAACTTGTGTTTTTACCATTCTCTATGATTTTACACCGAGTTTTCATCAGTTTTTATCGAAAAGAATCTTTTACTTGCATTTTAACATGTAACACTACAATAAAATTTTTACATTAATTTTTGACAACAATGAATCAAAAGAATGAAATGGTTGCACAAAAAATTAAATAACCTATACTGGGCCGCACAAAAAAGTTTAAAAAAATATTATATACTCTTAAGAGTAATAATTTTAACATTTTTGTAAATGTTTAAATTTAATTAACCAATATATATTTTTTAATCCAATAACATATGATTATGCAATACGAGGTTTCATGTTGTTATTTTATTATGATAATATAGCACTCTCATAATACACTGTAATTTTCAAAATTGTAGGGAACAAAGTTACTCTTAATTTATTGATTGGAATTGATGGCTACAGTCAACTCTTGGCTTCAAGACCACGGCCACGGGGTTCTCGGTCACGCTTTCTCTCTTACGCAATACTTGTTGTCAATTGGTCCCTTCATGCAATTGACTGTTATGTGACCGGAACTACCCATTATTCAATTGATAACATTATATCATGAAAAACATAAGGCTTTTTTATTTAAATATTAGTCTAATAATTTGACAAACATATGACGATAAAACTTAATGAAACATTGTATTTCATATTTTTGAAAACTTATAGAATTATATTTTAATTCTTCTTTCTAAACAATTCAAAAGAATAATAAGCTTCTTTTCTAGACTTATAATTCCGAGCAATGATTAAGAATTTTCCTACGTCCACGTCGAAAGTTTTTTTTGCTAGTATTGTGCATCCTGGCCAAAATGCTAGCAGCCAAAATTGACTAAAGCTATCTCTTTCTTTTTATATTTTTTGCGATGAAATTTTTTTTTGTCCTTTTAAATAATATGAATTATGTTATTTTAATCTCATAAAGATGTGAGATTTACACATTTTTTTATCCACTCTTATTCTTAGTTAAAATAACATAACTCTGTTATCAAAAAAACAAAATGACATAACTCACCTCTTTTAAAATGACATATATTTTTTCCTACTTTATTCCTTGCAACCGTTTGCATCATGAACAACCCGAAGATAAAACGACGCAAAAAATAAAGGAAATAGGAATTTAATAATATCTTTCTATTTTAAGATTTTGGGTAAAGGTTTAACTTTACTATCTATCTAATCACCATTAAATCAACATTTTCTCTTTTTTCAAAAACTTTTTAATATTCTCTCTTTTTTAAGATTTTGGGTAATGGTTTATATTAAGGGGAAAATATTTGTCAACAATTATTTTAATCAAAATTATTATTATTTATTTAATATTTAAATTAAATAATTTATATTTCTTTTATTACAAAACACAATAATTTTAATTAAAATGATATAATTTTATTTCATTTAAAAGGACAATACTTATTCCTCGTAATAATTTTAATTTGGGAAAAAATATTTGTCATTATAAATGAGATGATTTTGTATTATGTTGACGTATATTTGGCAATTTTTTAAATTTTTTTTCGGTCTTTATCACTTTCTCTATAAAATTAGGAAGAGAAAGAAAATGGAGAAAAGAGAAGATGAAAAATCAGTAAATATACATTAAAATGATGTCATTTTATTTAAAATGACACAAAGTTGGGGAGAAATCTTTTATCTTCACCACTTTCTCTATAAAATTAGGAAGAAGAAAAATGGAGGAGATAGAAAATAAAAAAACATTAAATATACATCAAAATATATCATTTCATTCAAAATGACGCAAAGTTAAAGATAGATCTTTTATGTGATGTATGTTTGTATTGGCTTTTTAATAAAGTCATTTTTATCACTTCCTTATTTTAAAAGTACTTTCTATAAAAGTAATAGTTATTTAGATTTTTTTAAAATATTTAACTTTTGACTTCTATTTTTTTTTAAAAGTTAAAATTTTTAATTTCCTAAAAAAGTAAATTTTTGATTTTTTTATGACTTTTATTTTTTTTTAAAAGCATGTATCCAAACAAAAATTTTAACTTTTGAAGCAAAAAAGTCATCAAAACAGGCTCTTAGTAGTCTCGGTACTGTTGATTTCCGTCCATTGGTTATACTTTACTAACAACCACTTTTCTCATTTTGTTATCTCTCTTAATATGTAATTACTTCTGCAGCACGACGGCACTGAGAGTATAATTTAAGCAAACCATACATTATATGGATTAAAGAATAACAAAGCAATAAGTAAAACACCACAGAAATCATTGTTACAACAATTTCGTGTTAGAGGATTGTAGAAATCATTGGTTCTATGAAAGCAAGGAGCTTCAGGATTGTCAAGTGATGAAAAATCTTTCTCTTATGTTTGTCTTTACAAAGATTCTGTTGTTCTTTTTTCATATCTCAAGTGCAACTAACTCCATATCCCAGTTCCAATCACTTTCTGAAGGAAAGACCTTAGTTTCTGAAGATGGATACTTTGAATTGGGTTTCTTCAGTCCAGCAAGTTTTGCAAACCGTTACTTGGGAATATGGTACAAGCATATACCAGTTAAAACTGTTGTTTGGGTTGCCAATGGAGCCAACCCTGTGAAAGACAACTCTAGCATCTTGCATATAAACACTGAAGGGAATCTTGTTCTTGTCAACCATGATTCGATTGTGTTTTGGTCAGCAGAATCAAGAAAGAAGAAGGTTCTGAATCCCATTGTTCAGCTCTTAAATTCTGGGAATTTAGTACTGAGAGATGAGAGAGATGAAGATCCTGAAAACTACATGTGGCAAAGCTTTGATTACCCTTCTGATACATTGTTACCAGGAATGAAGTTGGGTTGGGACTTAAAAACTGGTCTTGAATGGCGTGTAACTTCTTGGAAGAACTGGGATGATCCATCACCTGGAGATTTTTCTTGGGGTATCTCACTTGAAGGTTTTCCTCAAGTAATTATGTGGAAAGGGTCAAAAGAGTACTACCGTGGTGGATCTTGGAATGGACTTGGATTCACTGGGGCCCCAGAATTGAAGAACAATCCAGTTTTTGAGTTCAAGTTTGTCTCCAACAAGGATGAAGTTTACTACACATATAACCTTAGGAATAAGTCAATAATTTCAAGGATTGTTATGAACCAAACCATTAGCTCTCGCCAGAGGTATATATGGATTGAAGAAGCTCAGTCTTGGAGGGTTTATGCATCTGTGCCTAGAGATAACTGTGACTCGTATAATCTTTGTGGACCATATGGAGATTGCATCGTAGGTGACTCGCCAGTGTGTCAGTGTTTAGAAGGGTTTAAGCCAAGATCACAAGGAAACTGGGATACCATGGATTGGACTAAAGGATGTTTACTCACTGAACAATTGAGCTGTGAGGATAAGAGCAAACATGGGTTTTTGAAATTTAATGGGCTGAAATATCCTGATACTTCACATTCTTGGGTCAATGAGAGTATGAATCTCAATGAATGCAGGGTTAAATGCTTAGAGAATTGTTCATGTAAAGCTTATGCAAATTCAGATTTGAGTGGAGGAGGTAGTGGCTGTTTGATTTGGTTTGGTGACCTCAAGGATATCAGACAATTTTCTAGAGGTGGTACTGATCTATATATTCGAATGAAAGTTTCAGAGTTAGGTAAGGTCTTGATCTCTCTCAAGTCATTGATATTTTATTGATTAAGCTGAATGATTTTGAAGGGCCGGCTTGGCTCAGCGGTAAGCTTGCTTGTCGTGGTGTGAAAGGTCGCGGGTTCGAATCAGTCTCTCTGCAAAAAGTAGGGGAAAGACTGCCTAGAGTATTCCCTTCCCCAGACACTCACAAAGTGGGTATTTGAACTGGGTCGGCCCTTTTAAGCTGAATGATTTTCAAGTATACTGTATTTGCTATGCTGTTGCCATAACTTTATATATTTTTCAATGATTTCATAACTTATTCTGATCATTTCTGTATAAATCATGAAGCCTTGAAAGAAAAACACAAGAAGAAGGTGGTAGCAATAATCATCATGATCTCCTCAGTTCTTATGGTGATTCTGGCCTTGCTCTATGTTGTCATGAGAATGAAAAAGTTAAGAGGTAGCTTTTTTACTCTAGCTTATTTTCATTTCAAGAAATTGAGAGTGCTATTTGTCTTATTTCAATGAGTTCAGTTAGTATACTTAAACCTTTTTTGTTTCTAATTTGAATGCCATGGTGTTGAAGCCATTGCATGTCCTGTTCCACCGTGATTTATTTACATCATGATCACAATGATTAGGTTTAGCTAGTCAAGCTCTTATGAGTAGTACTATACAAGAGCCTTACCAGTGTTATCCATTCAAAAATTTTCACAGCATTATATAATTTCTTTCCCTTTCTTCTTTCTTCTGAGGTTGCAAATTTTAAGTTGTTGCTGACAGAAGAAGTAGCATATATTCTCCATTAAGTCGTTTGTGTGTGTGTTTGTTTCCTTTAGTTCTAGACAAAGTGTCAGTGATGTAATTAGTGGCATGTTATTGGGTCTTTACAGCTAATGAAACAGAGAGAAACTTAATGGCAGAGAATAATGATGAAGGGGATAGAGAAGACTTGGAGCTTCCTTTCTTTGACCTTGATACGATTATCAAAGCAACTAATGGCTTCTCAATTAACAATAAGCTTGGAGAAGGTGGATTTGGGTCTGTATACATGGTAATTATGCAGCATGCTAGTTTGATAAACATAAAAACATAGCATCCATCTTATTTATCATATTTATATGTTACATATGTATGAGAAATTATAGGGTACCCTACCAGATGGACAAGAAATTGCTGTGAAGAGGCTCTCACAAAGTTCTGGACAGGGGTTTAATGAATTTAAGAATGAAGTCATATTGATTGCAAAACTTCAGCATCGAAACTTGGTTAAGCTTCTTGGTTGTTGCATTAAAGGAGAGGAGAAGATGCTTATCTATGAATACATGCCTAACAAAAGCCTAGACTCCTTTATCTTTGGTTTGGATCTCTTGACTTCTTTTGTAATTTATTTTTCATTTTCTTTTAGAATTTTCCTCTTCATATTACCCCTTTCTGTCCTTTTAACTTCAATTATTTGTTCATGCTTGCTGGTAATGAGTTAATAATTATGTTATCCTTGCCAGATAATGCAAAAGGTAAAGTTTTAGATTGGTCTAAGCGCTTCAAAATTATATGTGGAATTGCCCGAGGACTTCTATATCTTCATCAAGATTCTAGGTTGAGGATAATACACAGAGATCTTAAAGCAAGTAATGTCTTACTTGACAATGAGTTGAACCCAAAAATATCCGATTTTGGCATGGCTAGAACTTTTGGGGGAGATCAAACTGAAGGAAACACAAGGAGGGTGGTTGGAACATAGTAAGTTAATACCACAACATAGTTTTTTATTTGCATCTACCTCCACCCAATAATGATCTAAACCATATTTTTAATCATTTTCTTCAGCGGTTATATGGCACCTGAATATGCCATTCATGGGCTATTCTCAGTTAAATCTGATGTCTTCAGCTTTGGTGTATTAGTGTTGGAAATAATAAGTGGAAAGAAGAATAGAGGATTTTCCAACTCAAATAACAACACAGACCTTATTGGACATGTAAGTGAAAAGAAGTTTGTTTTTCCTGTTACTAGTAACAAGCTTTATGAATGACATGTTTTTTATTCTACGTTTTAGGCATGGAGATTTTGGACAGAAAGAAGACCATTGGATTTGATAGATTCATGCATGGAGAATTCATCTGTTCTATCAGAAGCATTGCGTTGCATCCATATCAGTCTTCTGTGTGTCCAACAGCATCCTGAGGATAGACCAAGTATGTCAACTGTGGTTGTGTTGTTGAGTAGTGAGAGTGCCTTGCCTCAACCTAAGGAACCTGCTTTCCTTATGGAGAAGTACTTTCCTGAAGCTGATTCTTCTAAGAAGCAGAAGTTTTCTTCAACCAATGAAATAAGTTTAACCATGTTAGAGCCCCGTTAGTGGACCATTTACCTAACCTCATCTAATTTATTGTGAACGTTTTGCATGCTGATTTAGCACCTACTTCATCTAGTTTGATGCATATGATGAAAAGTAGATGCAAAATTTGTATCTATGGTTAAGTGTTTCAGTGCCTCTTTGATTTCCGATATATTTTTTTTGGTGAAAGTTTCCGATATATTAAGTTTGAAATGAACTTGTTACATATAATCAAGACTAAATTAAAAAAAGTATTATATTTAACTCTCATTGGCTGACAATTCGGGTTGATACGATACGAATTTGACACGAATACAAATACACTCAATAAAAATATGACACAAATTTAAAATTGGATTAAAACATTCAACATGAACATGATATATGCTTTTTTTTGCGGGTTAACATGACATGACATGAAAGGTGGGTCATGGGTTAATTTTTTTTTTTTTTGTGTAAGGTAGCAAATATGTCTTATTTGTCCTGCAAAAAAAAATTTATATAAATTTTGTGTTATATCATTTCTCCTCTACATGAAAAAGAAAACACTTGATTTACGAAGGAGGTTATCTATGTAAGGATACAAAATTGAGTTCCTAGACAATGGAGACAGTCAAAGTGAGTACTAACAATTTAGACTTGTGATTATTAAAAATAAACGGGAGGTGACATCACAAACAATAATATATATAGGTGATGGTTCTTTTGACTCCAGAGTAAGACTTTTAAGTCTTACTCCTCATCTTAACAGTTGATGGACGGAAATCAACGGTTATCATTTTTAATTTAATTAATAATTAATTAATTAATATGATTTCTCAAAATTTAACCGTTGGATGGACGGAAATCATGGGCTGAGATGAGGAGTAAGACTTATAAGTCTTACTCTGTAGTCAAATGATCTCTCCCCATATATATATATATATATATATATATATATATAGATATATATAGAGGTAGGATCCTTTGACATCGGTGTCAAATTTGAAATTTGACACCTCATCTAAGAGTCGTTAAATCAAAAAAGATAACATGCTTACAAATTAGAGTCGTTGATCTTTTTCAATCTAACGGCTCTTAGATGAGGTGTCAAATTTCAATTTGACACCGGTGTCAGATGATCCTACCTCTATATAAATATATAAATATATATAGCAAAATGATTTTTGCAGCTGCGGTACCTACAGCTAGAGGTGGCAATATGGGTTGAACCCGACGGGTCAACCCGCCAAAACGGGGCAGGTTGGGTTACATGTTTCAACCCACCAGCCCGCCTCAACCCACCCTGTTGGGTTGTGGGTCAAAATGGGTTGACGGCGGGACGGGGCGGGTAGCCTACTACATAAATTAAAAATATTATATAATATAAAAATGCGTCCTAGCGTGTCGAAACTTAACATTTTTTAGAATTAGCGTGTCAGAGTATCGAGACGTATCATATCCCGTGTCCCGTGTCGGTGTTGGTGCAACATAGATTGAACCAATGTGATTGTAACTGCACTTAATATCATAAGTAATGTTGACGTTACCGGGTGTACAACGGGGCATTACAGTTGGGGCAGGGGAGGTGTTTAATGACTATAATGGTTCTCCAAATGATCAGAGTAATAACTCATATAAGTAATAGAGCATTGTGTGCATTTAAGTAAGGGTTTTATAAGAGTTATGTTGTAGGAAAAGTGATTGTGTTATGTTATAGAGATTCATTTTGCATGCCTGAGTTTTTTTTTTTTTGCTTTAAAAATTGTGGGTCCCACAAAATGTTGTGCGTGTAGGAAAATTATTGTGGTCGTGGTCATGTTAAATGATAGATGTAAATCCCTTCAAGTAAATGAGAGTAGGTATTTATATGTGAGGTTTGACCTTGTACGTGAGGGAAAAGAGTATTAGGCATGGCAAAAAGACGGGTTGGCTCGTAACCCGATTAAAATGAGCCATTTGGGTTAGGGAAAATGAGTTACTAACTCGAGTCAGCCCGACTCGTTTCAGCTCGAAAAAAACTGAGCCAACCCACGGGTCAAACGTGTTGGCTCGCCGGTTATGATTTTTTTTAATATAAAAGTATAAAAATTAATGAAGGTAAAGTGGAAAGCTAAAACATAAAATCCCAATTTCAAAGACATAAATGAAAATACCATGCAGCTGCCCATAAGTCCAAAGCCGTGCATTAAGGATCTTTTTTATAGTACATGTGTCGGTGTGACAGTGTGAATGTGCTGCCAACTGCTAATAAGTCCAAGTCCAAATGCAAAATGAATTTTCTATGATTTATCTATATAATGTCTTTGTATTGAATGAATTAATAATTTAGGGGAAATTCAGAAGTTACAACATTAATGGAATTTTTATTTTTCATTTTTTCAAACCAACCCCCGAGCCAACCCCAACCCAGCTCGGGTCAGGTTGGGTTAGTTTTCTGGCTCGTTTATTTTTCGAATCAACCCTAACCCGACTTTTTTTTTTTTCAGGTTAAACGCGGGTTGGTCCATTTTGCCAAGAACAACCTATGCCACTATAACGTGTCTTGCTTGGACAAGACGCGTGGCAGTCATTCTCAATATACAATAGTTGCTTATGCATGGAAATGGGGAGAGAAGTTAGACGAGGCATCGGACTATTACCTGCCTCTCTTGCAGGTGTCCTCCGTAAGCCTTTAGGCATAGGCCTTTCATATTGGGCCTGACTATAGAGCCGGTCAATTGGGCTGGACGGTACAATTATTTATCGAATAAATTCGTATGCTTTGGCCTTGTTTCTGCCACTCGAGAATTAATAATTAACCTACCAAAAAAAATTAATATTTAGATCCTTTTAAAAATTTGTAAACCTCTCGGATTTTCTCCATTCTTCTAACACGAGTTTGTAACAATTGTTTATGTGGTGTTTTACTTATTGCTTTATTGTTCTTCGATCCAAACAATGCATGCTTTGCTCAAATTAAACTCTCAGTGCCGTCGTGCTGCAAAATTAATTAGCAGATTAAGAAAGATAATAAAATTATTATAAACCTTCACCCAAAAGCTTAAAATAGAAAAAATATTATTAAATCTCTTTGTCCTTTATTATTTGCGTCATTTTAGCTTCGGCTTGTAACGCTTGTTCATAACGCAAACGGTTCCAAGGAATCAAAGTGTGGCCAAAAATAAAAGGACAAAGATAGCTTTAGTCAATATTGGCTGCTAGCATGAGCAAGGATGCACAATATATAGCATCAAAAATGTCGCTGGTGTTTTGTCAGAAATATTAATATAAAAACTACGCATGTGCTCTGGCTAACAATTTAAGCTTTTCACATAATATATATATATATATATATATATATATATATATATATATAAAGCTTTTCACATAATTGGTTGCTATGATGCACTGACACGGGACACGACACAACATGACACATTGACACGTTAATTCTAAAAAATGTCATATTTTGACACGTTGGGACACGTTTTGATATTAAATAAAAATTTTAATATATATAATATAATTTATATTTAATACATATAAGAGTATATTTTAAGTCATATAACCAATCAAATATTTAAATTTCATAACATAAATAAAAATAAAAATAATTTTTCTTACTTTGTTAATTTTTTCATGTCAAATTTCATAATAGAAAAAAATTAATTTATAAATTACTTTTTTATATTTATTTAATAAAATTAAATTAAGATTTAAAAAAAAAAAGTGTCCGAGCATGTTCGAGCGGTTGACCGCGTGCCGGAAAAAGTTGACTACGTGTCGGAACGTATCGGAGAATTGACCGCGTGTCCTCAAATATTAACCGCGTGTCGGAGCGTGCCGTAGCAACTCCGTATTTGAAAAAAAAAAAAAAAAACACGAGTCCGTGCTTGCTTGATTGGTTGTATGACATAGTATAAAAGCCTTTATTACCAAAGTGGTTAAGAATCCTTTCCTACTTCTCCATTCTTCTAATGAATGTTATGAAATTTCTTAATATATGTCAGCATACATGTTCAGTGTTTGCAGGAGGGTTTGGGTTAGAAATATAAATATAAAAACCATATATGTGCCTTAACCCGCTTAAGTTTTTGGAACAATTGACTCGTGACATGTTCTTCACAATGCTTGTTTCCCATGACATATTACCTTCGAGTTTAGATAAATTTGTTTTATGTGAAAAACAATGGACCCAAGTTCAAGGTAGGAATTGCAGTTGGAAGCACCACCTCAATATTATGTGACCTGTTCTTAGCTCTCTATTTCATGTGCAGAAGAGGAAGAAAGGCCACCGTGAAAAGTAAGACTACTTTTTCATCGTGATATAATCAAGTATCTTCTTCTGAATTACGTTAGTATCACTAACATGTTAAGAAAAATCAGAGAATGTAGCAATAGTGAACCATTTCAAAGAACAGTAGGATAATGTGGAGCTTCCATTGTTTGACCTATCAAGTAATAGCTAGCGCCACTGATAACTTTTCAATTAGAAACAATTAAGCTTGGACAAGGTGGTTCTGGACCCGTATACAAGGTAATATACATGATATGATTAAATTTAAGAATGATATGTAGCGAATTTCTTCAATTTTGACACATGACATTTTTGGTTCTGACATGGCATATTTCGCTACACTGTGTAGCGAATTATTTGTACACATAATTCGCTACACAGTATAGCGAAATATGCCGATATTTTGGCAAAATTTACTGTTGGTGTGGAAGTTTAGTAATTTTTTTTGCCAAGAGTGGTACTTTGATAAAAAAAAATTGGAAAGAGTGACACTTTGGTCACTATTCCAACTTAGTGGTTATGTAAGTGTAACTCAACTATTATTATTTCTTTCCATACTTACATCACCGTGAATGACACATAATTTGATGTGTTCTAGGCATGGGATTTGTGAATGGAAGGGAGGCCTTTAGAATTTATTGGTGAATACTTTAGAATGGGTGTTTTCGTTACAATATATTTTTCAGTTACCTAGCTCCATGAAGAGAATTTCACCAATACATAACACGGAAAGGATCCATTTACAAAGTTTTTTTTATAAATTTTTGCAAATTACACCATGTACTCCCGGGAGAACATAGTATAACCTAATGTTTTTACGGGAGAAGATAGTGCAATTTGTAAGAGTTCGTAAACAATGGCGGATGGGGCTTTCACGTGATTGGAATATATGAATCAAAGAACTTGAACTAACTATAACACAACTTCATTGAGAAAAGAGAATGCATAACCAACAGATAAAGTTCTTAAGTTAGCTATATCCATATTATAATAATTACATAGAACCATATTACAAAGGTCATTCCAAAGTTTCATTTTCCATGACAGTAGCAGCAGCAACAACTACAGGTTTTCCAGAATTAGAAACCAAAGTGATCAAAAAGTCAAAGATATCAGTGGCCATAACAGCAGAGGCCACATCCTCTTTGTGCAAAGTTCTCCTTTTGCCTTGGATGGCCATGATCCAAGACCTTCTTGTAAGCTCCTCAATGAAGAGTTCACAAGCCTTTGAGAAAACAATGGGAGCTTCCCCTGATATCATTTTCACATCCTCCCCAGATTTCTTCATGATCTTCTTGATCCTTGCTAAGGGAAGAGAATGAGGCCCTGTCCTTCCTGATATGCCACCACATAGTAACCCTGAATATGCACCAGCTTGTCTCATACTGTTCTCTTCTTTTCTTTCTGTTTCTGCTTTAAATTCAACTTTATATGTCTCTGTGATACTCTTAATTAAATTGCAGTATCAGTGTCAATTTCAGTGTTATATATACAAAAACTTCATGGGAGAAGCATGCCATCAACGTGGCCGGCCATGCCTGCTTTAGCCGGCTAATTGAAAATTTTAATAAATAAATCAGAGATTATGCATTCTTAATTAGAGTCTATGACTCCAAGACTTGTTTTTATTTGTTTATTTATAAATGTGTGTAAACAATCATACAATCGACAACGTCATCGTGATTGTGTGGTAACAACATCAACTTCTCGTTGTCTAATTTGATTGAGTCACGTTTGAATGATTCAATATAATGTACAAAGTGGCAACCAAACTCCTTTGATACAGTTGGTAAGGAGTTTGGTTTGGGCCCCTTAACCAGAGGTCTCGAGTTCGAGACCCGGGAATGGAATAAAAGGATTTGGGAAAGCCGCTCCAGAAAGGGTCCAACAGAGCTCGATGTTTACTGTCGGAGGGGATACCTTTGAATTTATTCAAAAAAAAATAAAAATGTACAAACTAGCAAAAACTAAAAAATAGGCATAAAGATACTTAATTTGTTAACTTTAGATTAGTTCAATTCATACACATATCATCAAGTAATCTAAATATCTAATGATCATATAATAACAAAATTAAAACTGATAAATGTACCTAAAATGTATTCGGGAGAATAGGACTTTTAACTCTAGTTAGAATTGCCTATCAGAGGAGTTTAAATTATATAAGATTATTATTAGGTCTCACATCTTGTCTAACTTTAGTTTTTGAAAGTTTATGTAACATATCACATTATAAGATTGGACCAAGTTAATGAATTGAAAGGAAAAAAAAAAGGAGGGTAGGAAACCCAAATATTTGGAAGACTATGAGACATATTTAGAAGACTTAGGCACCGATCGATAGGGGTGTTCATCAACCGATCCAAATCGACTTAAACCGCGGTAACCAAACCGAAAAACTGAAGAAAAAAAATCACAAATTTTAATTGGATTGGATCGGTTTTTGGATTGATTAATGAAAACCAATTCAATCCAAACCGATCCAATATATTAATTCATCTCTACCTATTTGGGTCTTTCCCCAATCATAGACTAAAAATTTCTAAACCCAAGATCCATTAACCCATCAACTAAACCCAAGAAAAAATTTAGTCATATCTCATTAACAGGATTTCATTTGTGTAGAGCTTCATATCTTATTTCCAAAAAAAAAAAACTGTATTATCATTTAATGATGTTTTTGTATTTAAAAAAAATTACAAAGCCAATATATACAAAAAATGTTATTTACACAATAATCATGAAACAAATTTTAGGATTTTCAAAAAATTGAAAATCGATCTTATCCAAACCAAAAAAAATTGGATTGGATCGGATCGGATTTAAAAAAATCCAAACCGAATAGATGATTAGATGATCAAACCGAAGGGATTGGATCGGATGAATTTTTCATCAAAAATCGATTCAATCCATATCCCAAGGTTCTTTACAATTTTTCATCAAAAACCGATTCAATCCAGAGCGCGAACACTCGTACTGACCGATGGAGCAAATTATCTCGAGGAAACAAGGGCAATATTTAGCTTGGATTTTTTTCCTTATTTTTCATAACAAGTTTTTTGTGATTTTACATGCATTTGATTTATGTTTTCTTGTGCATGTCGAATATAAATTATTATGTGCAATTTTTAAATAATTGCATAAATACAGATTTTATTACCCTCATAATTTGTCATTGTTTTTTCAACATAGTATTAGTTCGTTTAGAATTTTTTACAAAAGTTCTAATATTGTTATTATGCATCTTCGATTGGCTCTCCCCCTTATCAACACCTATTTCTCTTGATCAGCTAATTTATATATTGGTAAAAAAAATTAAATTAAAATAATTAACTAAAATAATTAACTAAAATAATTAATTTAAATAATAAATTACAGAACTAATGTTATTTTCAAATATTTTTCGTAACTGGTTTCATTATTTGTGTAGATACTTACTTCACGACATTAATTTCATTTTTATTTATTGAAAATATAATTTTTAAATTTTCTGCCCCAATTTATTTCTTCAAAGAGAACATCACTACTGGCTATAAGATAGCTTCAATATTATCCCCTTCTAATGATAGCATCTCCTCATAAACCGGAGCAATGTAAGAACTGTTCTTAGACAACAACCACAGTACTAAACTTAAAAATAAAAACAGAGTACTATTTTTTTTTTTTTTTGGTAATATAAACAGAGTACTATTAACTTACGCTGTTCATGTCATGGGTGTTATTTAATAAAATTTAATATTTTTTTCACTTCTAACAGTTATATTGAAAAAATAATTCTTGATCGTTCTTAATCAACTAATGTATTTTATTTTGATATTTGATTCGACATTTTATTAAGAAAAAATTTCTAAATATGTTAATTATAACTAAATATGTAATTATCGTATTGTGAAGAGTAGTTATTCTTTATTACATATGTTAACAAATTAATCACAGTTTTCAGTAAAAATAATTTAATTAGTCAGTTTTATAAAATTATTAAACAAAATCCTAAAATAAAATCTAATTTCGACAGGGGTAAAATAGGATGATAGGGATGGAAGCAAAACTTAGGATTATGACAAAATCTTCTAAGAAAAGATTCTAAAGGATTTATAATTTTATTTGAAAAAATAAAACAAGAATTTATAGTAAAAATTGAAATTCCCAAAAATTTGAGAGTACGTTTGGTAAACTTGATAAGGAAGATATGAAAAAATAATTTATCCTATTAGATTTTTGTCAGTTGTTTCGTGAGCCCAACAAATAAGATAAAATTATCAGGTGAGCTCATTTTATCCTGCCCAAAGCCTGATATCTTATCCCACATGGGCTTGGGTTAGAAACCAATAAGATAGGAACAGTGGTGGAGCCACGTTGGTTTTAATTAGGCTAAATTTTAAAAATTAGCCACATTTTAGACATGGATAAATAATAGTTGCTAAGTTAAAGGGATAAAATTTAATAGTTGACACTAGATAAAAAAATTTGGCCCTAGCTCATTATTCTTACTTGCTTCGCTACTGGATAGGATAGCAAGATTTATTTATTTATTTTCTCCAACTCATCCCTAGAAAATAAAGCATCGTTCATTCCTTCTCTATGCCCAAACCACTTCACATCCACAATGTGTTGGGTATGGCTCATACTTCGCATATTGATGATGGCCCTAGTTGTCGGAGTCAGCAGAAAGGCAACTGGGGTCCCGCTTCTAGGTGAGCAGGCGGGGGTCCGGGGGGGCAGCGCCCTCGGGCCCGAAGAGGTTAGGCACTGTTGCGGGCCTCTGTTTTATTGAAATTTTCTTAGCAGTTTGGGCTTGAGCCCATGAATAGTTGTTGTTACGATTTTCTAATCCTATTTATATTTTCCTTGTAAACCGAGTGACTTGTAACGAGTGGCATGAGGTGAATATGGTACAGACAAGCTGGACGTAGCCCAAATTGGGTGCATCAGGGTAAATCGTTGTGTCTATCTCTCTCTCTTATTCTTTTTCATGTTCGATTTGTATGTGGTCGATTTCCAACACAATGCCCTTGTGATAAAACATCCCTAGAATAACTAGAAACAGCAACACTAAAACAACACTAGGAAGAAAGGAAACAATTGCATCCTCTAGCAACACAGTTAACCCACAACCAATATGCATTGGTCGAGTGCAAGTGCCAGACACAAATGAAATATCATTCTAAAAAATCAAAATTGCAGATACTCGCATGTGGAATTTAAAAATAAAATAAAAATAACTTTTTGGGTCAAAAACAGAAAGAGCTGAAGGGTAATTACATAATTGTTTACAAACAAAATAAATAACTACAAGAAAGTTCTCTGTTGAACTTGAAAATGTCACATATGCACACCATAAACAGTTAGAAGAAGAAAACCCCAAAAATTAATTGATAGAAGAAGTAGAGCTTCAAATGATCTCACGATAGTCGCGGATGATTGTGTCAATCTCAAAGGGTTTCCGATAAAGAAATTTTGATTTTTGTTATAAAAGGTATTTTAGTACATTTATGTTATATCCTTGTGATATTCTAGTTAACCTCAATCAGATTATAGGATAACATAATTTTATCAGATTATTAATCTTGCATATCAAACACAGGACATATGTCATTTTCTATCTTTATCTAACTCTTTTATCCTACCTTGTACACCAAACGTACCCTAATAATACAGTAGCACTGTTTTTCAATTAGTTGCACTCATTATTGTCAAGATAACATAAATGTTGCTACTCCAATGAGAACAACTTAAGGGGAGTGATCCACAGAAGTAACAGTTAATATGACCTTATCATGTGAGGGAATCATAATCATTCATGGTAAATTAATGCTGATGATATAGTCTCCATTTTAATTATTTTTTCTCTCATTCTCTATCATTTTTTATTTGTCCATAAATGACTTGGATCCTCCACATGACATAACCATATTAAATGCCTGTTGGATGCTCTTATTAGCTTATCTTCTCTTTACAAGCACAAGCTTAGCCAAACAATTTTACAAAAGCTATTTTTTTATAACGAGGAAAAAAGCTAAAAGTTCCTACGAAGAGTTTTTTTAATATGTATGTCTATTTTTTTGGAATACTCATATTTATTTTCAATTACACCCTTATTCTAATCTTTTATATATAAATTTTATCATTTACCCTTATAATTTTTCCTAATAACAAACTATTTCATCTCCTTCCCTTCGGAAACTTAACAACAATTTTATACAATTATCAAACAGCTTTTAACTTTATTTTTTTACTCTATTTATTAACTTTAACTTAAAAGTAGCTTTTAGTTTAAAAAAATGTGTCGGATCTGGACCTACTACATGCGAGATAAAGACTCATTCCTATAAAGGCCCCAATACCCAGAAACCCCTTGTTGATCACAAAGGCAACCTATCTCGCATAGAAAGCATGGGATCTCTCTTGCTTGATTAGCAAGCCAACGTGACTTAACCTAAAAGGAAACATCATCGTCGAGATCAGCAACTCAGGCAAGTTGGCCACCACATAAACCTAATGAATGAATGGTAGCTCCTGTTTGCTACCAAATCTATTGAATTTACTTTGAACATAGGTTTTCCCACCAAGGAATAGACCGAGAGAGGCCAGCCCTCTCCATCAATGAAAGTAAAAATCTTCCTATGAAAGTTGGTATAAAACAAGGCATTCAAACATTATAAATACAGAGACATTTAGCCAGGTATGATATCTCTATTTGAATACTTGAACCTCCTTGAGTACTGAATTGACTTGAGCGTCACAGTGCCACTACAGACCCCCTAGTTGCTCGCAAACTCCCTAGATATGCAAAGTGCTAATCAACCATCTCATTAAGCCACTCAACATCTTGGCAAACTTCCTTGCCATCTCTCCTTCTCGTTGTCAACATCCTTTACTTCAAATGTGTGTGATCGGGCCCAGTCCAATATTTGTTGGACCGATGATTTGCACCGCCAAGGATGCTTTCAGGTTGGTACAATGAAATCACATGTAAGAGAAGGCACCAGAAAAGGAGGAAGAGAATTCTAGCCAAAGATCTAAACTTAGCCTCTTCTTCCCACTCCACATTAGCCAATCCTTCCGGCAAGGGACCTACTTCCTTCCTCTTTTGGTAGAAGATTGATGGAAGGTTTTCCCATGCTTCTCCCCTCTTACGACATCGGTTGGGGATAAAGTAGTTGCAGTTGTATCGAGATGTGTAGTTTTTTTGTTCTTATTTTTCCTCCTTTTGCTTGGTTCTATTTTAACTTTATTTTCTTTCTCGATGGAAGAAGGGGATGCATCGATTGGACCTAAAATTGGCCCAGGATAGGAGCGAACAAGAGTCTCAGATCTTGTTTGGTCCTGCACTAAGATCTCTAGCGAATGTAACTATGGTCTACAGGTACCTTCACCACCAGATGCAGCTTCATATCTTTTCTTCACCAAAAGTTCCATTATTTATAGCCTGCTTGATATCCCGGTATCTACAAAAAATTCAAAATAAAGCATTATAGTATAACTAGAAAGAATGCAGCCAAAAAATTAAGTATGGGGTTATAAATGAATGCTAAATGCATAATCTGATTCCTACCAAGGAAGACCTTTCCATCATCATCATTATGATTTGAGAGGATAACGTACGCTCTTAACAAACCACCATTTGTGGAGTTGTAAGCAATGTTGCCTAAATTTTTCACAAATATACTCTCAGGCTTATCCAAGTCATCATACTCATAACTCAACTTATGAAAATCTTCAGGGTCATTGCACTAACACAAGGGAAAGAGGGGGAGATATCCTTATAATCTAGTAAGAAGTGAAGACAATCTTGTACGAGATACACCTTGAAATAATCCCCTTTCCAGGAGTGAATTTTGTTTGAATATGCCTCACAAAAATTGAAGGTTTGGTTCTTTCTGAACGAAACCCAGCTCTTATGAGCTCCGTACCTCTAAACAAACACAAAAAGGATTGAACAGAAGGAAAAAGATTATATGCTTTGCATAACATCTCGTAAACAAAAATAAACCCCCACGCATTTGATATGTAGTCGTGAGGGGGCAACATGAATCTGATATAAAATATTATTAACGAAAGAGAGAAAGGAAAAAGATCACCTAAAGTAAGGAAGAAGAAGTTGTGCATCATCAAAAAGTGTTTGGACCCCGTCCAAGCGAGATGAATAAACACGCTCATCGGAGGGAATAGGGGAATCCGCCACTCATTGTCGGCAACTTTATCTTGTTTGAGGTGAATATCGGCAAAAAGCTCCGCAACAGATCCAGTTGTAGGATATTTTGAAACCACCTTTTTTACAACATCTCGGATACCCATGCAAGACTATCTAAATCTCGCAAAACACTCCTCTCTGGAAATTGACGACGACTCATAACTGCCCCGAGAGATGATAACTTGTCAGTCTAGCACTTTTTCAGAGGATAACTGGCAGGATAAATAAAATTTAGAGGAATAGGATTACGATTGCGATGGGGACTCTATTTAAAATTTGATCTACCGAAAATGATTAAAGGACTTTTAGAGGATGGGGGAATATGAGTACTGAACCAGATCGCTCATGCATATTGCTTTGTTGGGATTGAACCCTGGGCAACCTGTGAGATTCCCTATGCCAAGATGAAGCTCTAGCCCTTTTAAAGCCTTGAAAAGAAGAACCCCTTTCATACTCTCTAAGTGAAAGGGGAAATCCCGAGCATTTCGGCTTTCTACTATGATGAAATTCCTTCTCCTGTTAACCACCATTCTCCAGTACTGAGAGACCTGGCAGCACAAGCCCTAGGTGCTAGCCTAGGTTTTGGACTAGTCGAACCTGACCTCTCCATCATTCTGAAAAAGGCAGAAAAAAGGTGTTCATAAGACATTCTCTCAAATGGGTGATAAAGGCTCAATCTCATAAAGGCCCAAACGACCCAGAAACCCCCTGTGACTTGATCACAAAGGCAACCCATCTTGCGTAGAAAGCATAGGATCTCACTTACTTGATTAGCAAGCCAACGTGAATTAATCTGAAAAGAATCATCATCGCCGAAATCAACAACACGGGCAAGTTGACCACCACCTAAACCCAATGATTGAATCGCATCTCCTGCTTGCCACTACATCTACCGAATCTACTCTGAACATAGGATTGCCCACCAAGGAATAGCCTGAGAGAGGCCATCTCTCTCCACTAATGAAAGTGAAAAACTTCTTATGAAAGGCGGTATGAAATAAGACACTCAAACACTATAAATAAGAGGTATTTAGCCCAAATATGACATCTCTATGTGAATACTTGAACCTCCTTGAATACTGAACTGACTTGAGCGTCGTAGTGCCATTGCAGATACCCCCCTCAGTCACTCACAAACTGCCTAGATACGCAAAGTGCTGATCATCCATCTCGCCAAGCCACTCAACATCTCGGCAAACTTCCTTGTCATCTCTCCTTCTCTTATTCAACATCCATTATTTTAACTATGTGTAATCCAGCCCAGCCCAATATTTATTGGACAGGTCAATGCCAAAGGCTCTAAATAACATAAGATGATCCATTTTCATCCAATTTTGTTTGACATTTATGCAATGATTTCAACGTTAAGAATTTCTTACTTAATAATACCTATTATAGTTTTACCTTTGTAACGATAGTTTTACGAGAGGAAATGGGTGATCAAAATGGTATTATGTAAATCACGTGACAGGGAATGACGTAAAAGTAACGTAACTCTAAAGTCTAAAACTCTCTTAGCTTCATCGCATTCGTACGTGTTTGCAGGCCATTTGATATGACGAGAGAAGGAAGACAATAATGTGAAGAAACCACAATTTCACAACTTGTGATCAAACCAACCAAAATTGTCTGTCTATATATTTATTATTATTTAAAGTCCCTACATCTTTTTCTTTTCTTGCACCTCATTCTTTCCAAGAAGTCTATGCAAATTGACTATATAGCTTCTCCTAGACCAAAAGTGGTAAAATTTAAGGTCATTAGTTATTACCAACTCCCATCATCTAGAGGCACCAACATGATCATTTGGTAATACTCCTTGGATCTTGGTACATGTAAAAGAAACTAATTAATATCTTATGTACAAGGCTTTTTAGATTTAGGTAACATTTAAAAATGGGTTTATCATCTCTCATTTAACATGACCTTATGAAATTTCCTAAACCCAACATCTTGTGGAGCCCGCAGCAAAAAAAAAAAAAAAAAACCTCCGGCACGTAAAATGAATCTCTATAAGATAACACAATCACTATTCCTACAACATAACTCTTATAAAATCCTTTAAAAATATATTCAAAATCAAAAAAGTAATATATATAATTAAGTTAAAAGAGAATTCTGTAAATTCTCTTTCTTCATCATAGGATTACCGTTTCAGAATCAACTTAGCAGGTTTTGACTTTGGAATCAGAAGTTGCAATCAGTAGAACTGCTTAAGCAATATTTCAACCTTGCAAATTGTTCTTCCCCACTCCCACTACACCCACCTAAAAGTGTTTCTGACTCTTACTTTTCTTCTCTCCAATCCTGTGTCTCGAGTGTACAACTTTGTTTCTGGGTGTCAGTGCACTTTTCTGAACTTTTAATATTGTCATAACCACCCCCAACATGTTTGATTTAGAACAATTAATATGCCTGTCCAGAACCAACCTCATGTTTCGTATTTTATAAAGATTTATCATCTATCATTTAACATAATCACAAAAAATTTCTTACACACACAACATTTTACGGGGCCTGCAGCAAAAAAAAAACATAACACAATCACTTTTCCTAGAAGATAACTTTTATAAAACCCATTTTATAATTACTATATGAGTCTCTCTTTTTCTCCTCTTATTTCTTTATTTGCAGATCATTTAAACAAGGAACATGAATGTAGCTAAATTGCATAGTTCTTCAATTGTTACAATTTAATTGGCACTATGTCTTTCATGAGAATCATTTTCCTTGCTTTTCATATACTTGTTCATCTTTCTGAAATTTCCTTAGCAGTTGACTCCATTTCTCAATCCCTTTCCCTAAGTGATGATGGCAAAACCTTGGTTTCCAAAGGTGGAACCTTTGAACTAGGATTCTTCACTCCAGGAAATTCCCAGAAACGTTACCTGGGGATTTGGTACAAGAAAATCCCAATTCAAACAGTGGTTTGGGTTGCAAACCGGGTCAACCCAATCAATGATTCATCTGGAATCTTAAGATTAAACATCAGTGGGAACCTTGTCCTCACCCAGAATGACACAGTTGTTTGGTCTACTACAAAAACATATCTGAGAAAACCAGTGAATCCTGTAGCCATGCTCTTGGATTCTGGCAATCTTGTGGTAAGTGATGAGAAAGAAGCAAACACAGAAGCATACTTGTGGCAGAGCTTTGATTATCCAACTGATACTTTTTTACCAGATATGAAGTTTGGTTGGGATTTAAGAACTGGTCTTAATAGGAATATAACAGCTTGGAAGAGTCCTGATGATCCATCTCCTGGTGATTTCTCTTTTGGTATGGTGCTAAATAACTATCCTGATGCATATATGATGAAGGGTAACCAAAAGTTCTACCGAAGTGGACCATGGAATGGCCTACATTCAAGTGGTTCACCACAAGTAAGGGACAACCCCATTTATGACTACAAGTTTGTTTTCAATAAGGATGAACTTTACTACACATATACCCTCAAGAACTCATATATGATCTCAAGATTAGTATTGAATGGAACAAGCTATGTCCGTAGAAGGTATGTGTGGATTGAATTAACACAAAGATGGGAGGTTTACACATCAGTGCCATTGGACTTATGTGACACTTATGCCCTTTGTGGAGCTTATGCAAATTGTGTTATTTCTGATTCACCAGTGTGCCAATGTTTGGAAGGGTTCAAGCCTAAGTCACCTCAAGCATGGTACTCAATGGACTGGTCTCAAGGATGTGTCCGCAATAAGCCATTAAGCTGCATGGACAAGCATAAAGATGGATTTATCAAATTGACTGGCCATAAAGCGCCTGATACTACACATACTTGGCTGGATCAGACAATTGGTTTAGAGGAATGCCGAACCAAGTGTTTGGATAACTGTTCTTGTATGGCATATGCAAATTCAGATGTCAGTGGACAAGGGAGTGGCTGTGCCATGTGGTTTGGCAATCTAATTGACATGAGACAGTTTGCATCTGGAGGACAGGACCTATATCTTAGAATGGATGCTTCAGAATTAGGTAGCTACTTAGCTTTGCCATTTATTAGTCCTTCAAAAAAAAATTTGTTAGAATCCAATTTTATCTTTGAATATACAAGTTGTTGAGATATATAGTCTCACATTGGTTGTATGAGCAACTAATGTGAAGTTTATAAGGCCTTGGGCACTCCCACCCTTTGAGCTAGCTTTTGGGATGGTGTATCCCAATGTTCTTTACATGGTATCAGAGCCTCACCGTCCCCCACTTTAAAGTGGAATTAAAAACAAAAAGCACAAAAGGTAAACCAAAAATTGGGCCTGTGCATAATCCACGCTTCAAGCCCAAAGGGCTCTCGTGTGAGGAGGCATGTTGAGATATATATCCCAAGGTTCTTTACACAAGTTCTCTTTATAAATTAGTGATTTAACCATGGTTTGTTTGATCAAATTTAATTAGAACATGTCAGTCATGGCCACAAGAAGGAGGGAGTCCTAATTGCTGTGACAGTTTCTCTGGCCTTGGCAGCAATTTCTTCTATACTCATACTTGGTTGGTGTTATAGACAAAAATCACGCTCCAATGTAAAAGGTGACATTCACATTTCAGTTCCTCTTCTCAAAAGAAAAATAAAAATAAAAATGTCTAGATTGCTTTATTAATGTTTATAGCATTGTATTAGATGTACTCATATAACATTGCATTAATGTACATATGATGCCATGCTTATCATATAAATCTGAAACCACCCACTAATAATTTGTCAGAGAAATCAGACTTCAATATCAAAGAAGAACAAAACAGTAGAATGCAAGTGGATGATATGGATCTACCAGTCTTTGACTTGTCAACAATTGCTAAGGCCACTAGCAACTTTACAATCAAGAACAAAATTGGCGAAGGAGGTTTTGGACCAGTATACAGGGTAATTTGCTTATAGATTATTATCACATTAAGAATTGATAAGGAGAAAAACTAAAATGAGCATTTCTATCAATTTGAAAGTTTAAATTTTCAGGGAACTCTAGCAGATGGACTAGAAATTGCTGTGAAGAGGCTTTCAACAACAGGACAAGGATTGACTGAGTTCAAGAATGAAGTAAAATTGATTGCAAAACTTCAACACCGCAATCTTGTAAAGCTTCTTGGATGTTGCCTTGAAGAAGAAGAAAAAATGCTAGTTTATGAATACATGCCTAACAGTAGTCTTGATTCCTTTATTTTTGGTATGGATCCAAGGAATTGTTTATTTAGATGGTTAAATGTAGTAAATAATTTTAGTGTCCCTTAACAGCTTTTCACACTATAATTATTTTAGACCATATAATCAAATTGGAGGTTTTTTTTTCTGATGGGAATATGGCAGATCAGCATAGAAGTGGATTACTTGACTGGTCAAAGCGCTTCCACATTATATCTGGAATTGCTAAGGGCCTTCTCTATCTTCATCAAGATTCTAGACTAAGGATTATTCACAGAGATCTCAAAGCAAGTAATGTTTTACTTGATAGTGAGTTGAATCCAAAAATTTCAGATTTTGGCATGGCTAGAATTTTCGGAACAGATCAGAAAGAAGGAAACACGAGGAGAATAGTTGGAACTTAGTAAGTGAAATAAGTGTTTTTACAATAAAGTTGTTGTTTTCTCCTCGTTAATGGCTTCATTTCAAAATGTTTTCTGCAGTGGTTACATGGCACCGGAATATGCAACTGATGGGCTATTTTCAGTAAAATCTGATGTTTTCAGCTTTGGAGTTTTGATGCTAGAGATCATATCTGGGAAGAGAAGTAGAGGATATTATACTCAGAACCACAACCATAATCTCATTGGCCATGTAAGTTTGAGAGACAAATTGTTAATTCACATTGTATCAAACAGTTGTTTCTTGTATAACAAGCAATCTTTAATGTCTTTCAGGCATGGAAACTGTGGAAAGAAGGAAGACCACTAGAACTGATTGATACAAGCCTAGAAGACTCTTGTTTTATATCACAAATATTGCATTGTTTTCATGTTAGTCTCTTGTGTGTTCAGCAGCATCCAGAGGATAGGCCTGGAATGTCATGTGTGATCCTAATGTTAGCAAGTGAGTTTGAATTGCCTGAGCCCAAACAGCCAGGATTCTTTGGAAAAGATTCGGGAGAAGCAGATTCCTCCACAAGTAAGCAGCAATTGAGTTCAACAAATGAAATAACCATTACCCTCTTAGAAGCCCGATGATATTCCTTTGCTAAGCACAATCCATGTTGTATATAAATGTAGATTATTGTATTAGAAATTAGGGTCAGGTTATATTTACAAACTCTTACAAACTACATTATATTCTCCCGGGAGAATACAAACTTTTACAAACTAGACTATGTTCTCCCGGGAGAACATAGTGTAATTTGTAAAAAAATTCCAAAAAATTTGTAAACGGATCTTGTCCCTAGAAATTAACTCAAGGTCAAGGACTATATTCTCTCACTCTTTTTTCTCCCTTTCTTTACGCAGAAAGAGAACATCAAAGCTAGAATATGCACGAAGTTGCAAATATGATGGTACAAAAAAATAATAATAATAACAATAAATTGGTCACAAAAGTAACCAAAAAATAACAGAGGGATCAAACACTTGCATGTTGGTCAGCAATAGCTACATATTAACATCAGGTATTCACTAAATATCATTTCTATGTTTCTTTCTTTTTTATTCGTCAAAAGAAATAACTAAAATTTAGCTATGTTGAGATAACACAAGATGCAATTCTTCAAAATTACCTAGCTCTTAAACTATGTCAGAAAACTCCAATCAAGTTCACTTATCCTTTAGAAGAAATTCTTATATTCTGATACCCCTCCCTCCTTGAAATGAAGCTATAGTGCGAAACGCGTCATTAAGTATTAGGGTCTATTTGATTGTGTTCTATTTTTTTTTAGTTCTTAAAACTGATTTATAGAATGGTTTTGGAAACATATGTTTTTTGTGGTTTTTTATGTTGAAAGTTAAACGTCAAAACCCAAAACAAAAACAACTCAAACTTTTTGTTAAAGTTACAATTTAAAAAAAAAATTACAAAACAAGCCTTATCAATAGGGTGTTTTTATTTTTTTATTTTGAAAATCAAAAAAATTTAAAAAAAAAGTATTCAAATAGGGCCTTAGCTTCTAGATACGCTCTCTAATGAAATTGCATAGTGTGAGGCCAAGTCCATTTTAGTGAATTTGGTTTTGTTCAGCATTCTAGCTAATTTTACCACCGTAGGGATGATAATATACGGAAAAACAATGACATCATGTTGCGAGACGCGTTTCTAATTTTGATCTACCAATCAAGGGCTCTAAGGAAGTGAGGAAGAGAAACAGGCCAACCCATTTGAAGGACTACGTAGTGGACTGATGAGGAAGGGCCCAAAGGAAATAGATGGGTATTAGCCATTAAGTCATTTACCAAATTCGATAGCATGTAATGAACTCAAGACTGATATAAATAGTCATATGCTTATAATAATAGGTCATACTGATTCAGAATTAATTCTCTCTCTCTACTCTAATTCTCTCTCTCATTCATCTTGCTATTCTTCCTATTGCTTAATTTTCCCCTGTTACATTGATGCTTCCATTGAGCTAATGGCAGAAAACACTAGACTACGTGACCTCACCACCCAATTACACTCACAGGAACAACAATTAAATACACTAGAAAGAACAGTAGATGTACGTCTGGAATCCATGGAAGTAGCTCACAATCAACGCATGGATGAATAGAATCTACGTCTTGAAGGGATGAATCATCAGATCCAAGAGGTGTTTAACCTCTTACAGACCATGCAAACTCAGATCACAAATTTTAACCCCAACCATTTAGCAAGCATCTTGGGCGCAGGACCTACAAGAATTTCTCCCCCAAACCGCTCCATGAAAATTGACTTTCCATGCTTTGGCTCGGGTGATCCTGGTCCTTGGCTATTTGCTGTTGAAAGGTATTTTCGCTACCACAATGTTCCTGAACTTGATAGATTGGATCTTGTTTCATTTAATTTGGACATGCCTGCTGCTTGTTGGTTTGAATCCATTTTTGGAAATGGCCAAATTCCTGATTGGCCGTCATTTGTTACGACAATTCATCACCGCTTTGGTCCCACTGAGTTTGAAGATCCGTTGGGTTCGTTGGCCAAACTTCACCAAACCGGATCGGTAATTGAATTCCAATTAGCATTTGAACTGATAGCTCGAACAGTTGTTGAGCTTACCCCTATTATGCGTAAGAGCTTGTTTATTTCAGGCTTGAAACCGCACATTAGAAGAGCAGTATTGGTCCATCGACCTGTTGATATCTCTGCTGCCTTGGCTCACGCTAAAATTTACGAAGAACAATTCTCCGAATCTCGTTCTTCTAAGTCATGGCAATCACGATCCAGCAATACCATTCTACCAATCCCAGCTCAACCATTAACAACCATTCTCCCAAACACTCCACATAAACCTTTACCCCATATACCAGGCATACCAATCAAATGTTTGACTCCTGCGGAAATGCAAGGAAGGAGAGAATAAAATTTATGTTATAATTGTGATGAGAGATTTGCCCCTAATCACAGATGCAAGGGACAAGCAGCTTTATTATACTTAGAAGGTACTGAGGAAGAACCGCCAGATGGGTTGGTTGAGCAGGACCATGAACCAATCCTCACGGTTGAAGAAACCCCAATGGGTGACAATTCCCATGAAATCAGTTTTAACGCTTTGTTTGGCCATCATTCAGCTAATTCTTTTCGCCTGCAAGGAGTAATCAACGGACAACCAGTTCGGATATTATTTGACGGGGGCAATACCCATAGTTTTATCACACTTCGTATGGCATCTCACCTTCATCTAACCTTGCATGCTATAAAACCCTTCAAAGTCAGGGTAGGAAATGGGGATGCCCTGTTGTGCTCGGCATCTTGTAGGGCCATTTTTGTTGAAATTCAATCTCACCAATTTACCATTGACTTGTTCGTATTAGACTTGGAGGGAGCGGATATGGTTTTGGGTGTCCAGTGGCTTTCCACATTAGGCCCAATTGTAACGGATTATGCTGCTCTGACAATGTCTTTCACTTATAAGAATTCACAGGTTTTATTGCAGGGAAATACTGTGTCCAACCCACTTCACATCAACTCTTCCCAGTTTCATAAGCTTCTACTCCATGATTCCATCAACTCTTGTTTGATGTGCCTCACGGTCCAACCGTGCCCGAATGAAGTCACACAACCTGGTGGGGACACCGATCCAGCACTCCACCATTTATTACAGGAGTGTGCTGATATATTTGCCGAACCTAACTCCTTAGCCCCTGATAGACAACACAATCACCACATTCACCTGTTGACAGAAAACAAACCAATGCAAGTGAGGCCTTATCGATATCCACATTACCAAAAGCAGGAAATTGAAAGACTAGTTGAGGAGATGTTATAAGTTGGAGTTATACGGCCTAGCCACTCCTCTTTCAGTTCACCAGTTATCCTAGTCAAAAAGAAAGACGGCACTTGGAGATTCTGTGTTGATTACCGTGCGCTCAATGCAATCACGGTCAAGGATAAGTTTCCCATCCCCACTATTGATGAGCTGCTAGATGAGCTCCATGGTGCCACAATTTCTTCTAAATTAGACTTACGATCTGGCTATCATCAGATACGAATGCATGAATCTGATATCCACAAAATTGCTTTCCGCACTCATCATGGGCACTTCGAATTTCTGGTGATGCCCTTTGGTCTATCCAATGCTCCTTCCACGTTTCAAGCTGCTATGAATGTTATTTTCTCCCAACTGTTGCGCAAATTTGTGGTGATATTTTTTGATGACATCCTGGTTTACAGCTCTTCTAGGGAGCAACACATGGAACACCTTGCAGTTGTCTTCCATTCTTTCCGAGCACACTCATTGTTTGCCAAAAGATCAAAATGCTTCTTTGCACAAAGTGAAATTCCTTACTTAGGCCACATTATCCATGGGGGAGGAGTAACACCAGACCCAGAAAAGCTACGTGCCATTGTAGATTGGCCAATTCCAGCAAACGTGACTCAAGTCAGGGCTTTTTTGGGGCTTTCGGGCTACTACCGTAAATTCATTAAGCAGTATGCTTCAGTGGCTGCCCCATTAATTGATCTTTTGACCAAAAGAGGTTTCTCTTGGTCTCCGGAGGCTGCCTCTGCTTTTCATCAACTCAAACAACTGTTGATTACGGCCCCAGTGCTAACCCTGCCCGATTTTTCTGATTCTTTTGTCGTGGAGACTGACGCATCCAGAGTGGGCATTGGTGTGGTCCTCTTACAAAAGGAACGTCCTTTGGCTTTTCACAATAGGAAACTTTCTCCAGCAATGCAAAGACAGTTCGTTTACATTCGCAAAATGTTCGCGATCACATCTGCCATTAGTAAATGGCGACAATACCTCCTGGGATCCTCCTTCACCATTAGGACCGACCACAAAAGCCTCCACAATATGATGAATCAGGTGATACAAACACCTGAGCAGCAGAATTTCTTATCAAAGCTTCTGGGCTTTGACTATACCATCATGTACAAATCTGGCAAGACGAACATTGTGGCAGATTCTCTCTCCCGAGTATCAGAACCAGATCCCAAGCCTCTAAGACCTCACTGCCTTGCTCTAACTGGACCCCAACTCAATTACACCACAACCCTACAGGCGGAGTACAAAGCCGATCCATACTCCCAGGATATTTTCACTACACTAAAGAACTCCACTACTGTCAGTGACTGGCGCCTTCGTAACAGATTGCTTTTTCACCGTTCTCGCATCTTTTTGCCTATGGGATCTGCACTCATACCCCACATTTTACATGACAATCATTCTTCGGTTCAAGGAGGACACTGAGGCATTCAGGCCACCATTAACCGCATCAATAGGAATTTCACCTAGAAGGGGTTAAGAACTGATGTTAAGCAGTATATTCGCAGCTGTGAAATTTGCCAAAAATTAAAAGCCCCAAATCATCAGCCTTTGGGGTTATTACAACCGCTCCAAATTCCAGACACACTTTGGTCCCATGTAAGCATGGATTTTATAAATCACGTACCTCTATCTGCAGGTTCTTCCGTGGTCTTGGTTGTGGTTGATCGCTTCTTGAAGGCGGCCCATTTTGTCCCTTTACCAACTACTTATTCTGCAACCAAAGTAGCTCAGCTCTTCTGGGATTATGTCTGCAAGATCCACGGAATACCAGAGTCCATTGTGTCAGATTGCGATCCCATTTTCTTGAGCGATTTCTGGCGCACGCTATTTAAACTACAAGGAACAAAGTTAAACTTCAGTTCCAGTTATCACCTTCAATCTGACGGCCAAACGGAAAGAGTAAATCGGTGCTTGGAAAGTTACCTTAGGGCCTTCGCTCATGAGCATCCCACGACTTGGTCAAAGTTTCTAAGTCTCGCCGAGTATCATTACAACACATCCTTCCATTCGACTACAAGAATGACACCATACCAGGTCATGTTTGGAAGAGCACCCCCTAACCTCTTGGCCTATTGTTTGGGCGGGTCTTCTAATGAGGCTGTTGACACCACCTTGGCAGAACGCACATCCCTCATGATCACATTAAAGGCAAGGTTATTTAGAGCACAACAAACCATGAAGGCACAGGCATACAAGAAAAGAAAAGATTGGGACTTTATCGTGGGAGACATGGTCCTCCTTCGTCTTCAACCTTATAGGCAGCTCTCGGTGGCTCGTCGATCATCTCAGAAATTAGCCTTGCGTTTCTACGGCCCCTTTGAAGTAGTAGAACACATAGGTACTGTGGCATACCGTTTAAAGCTTCCTCAGATAGCCCGTATTCATCCAGTCTTCCATGTCTCTTTATTGAGGCCTTTTAGACAAGGATAGTCTTTCAAGGTATATCTGTTGCCTTCCACTCCAAATGAAGATCCCTTGTTGTACAGCCCTTGTGCTATTGTGGGTGAACGACGGATCTGGCGCAAGGGAGAAATGGTACCCCAAGTTCTGATTCAGTGGGCGGGCCTACCCCCAGAAGACTCTGCCTGGGAAGACAAAGCTTCGATTTTTCCAGATCACAACGAGCTATCACCTAGCAAAAGCCAGATTCATCACCGGAAACAAATGACAGACAACAAGTTTAATGTCGTAATGGGGGCAAAGCAAGTGGGTGAGGACAGTGGATCACCGGATAGGAAGATGACTCAGACACTGGATGTTTCTAACATGACACGCCCTTCAGTTGCCTCGAAGTCTTCCCAAGTCTTATCTACTAACCAATCTTCAACGGCTGTGATGCCTCAATCGGTGTCGGCACCATCTGATCCGTCCGATTTGTTGGATGATACCCAGTTGTTGCCCACCGCTCTTATACAATCAAAGGCCTCCACAGCGGGTACCAATCCAATTAACTATGGGCTTGAGGACAAGCCCAAATTGGCAGGCGGGGGTAATGTTGCGAGACGCGTTTCTAATTTTGATCTACCAATCAAGGGATCTAAGGAAGTGAGGAAGAGAAATAGGCCAACCCATTTGAAGGACTACGTAGTGGGCTGATGAGGAAGGGCCCAAAGCAAATAGATGGGTATTAGCCATTAAGTCATTTACCAAATTCAATAGCATGTAATGAACTCAAGACTGATATAAATAGCCGTATGCTTATAATAATAGGTCATAGTGATTCAGAATTAATTCTCTCTCTACTCTAATTCTCTCTCTCATTCATTCTTGCTATTCTTGCTATTGCTTAATTTTCCCGTTACACATCAAGCTTTTATTGGCTTGGTTTTATATCTGACTAAAACTATGTCTTGAAATAGAGCAATAGAATCAGCAACACGCTGGAAAAATTATCTGTCCTCGTAAGATGAGATATGCATGAGAAGTTACAATAACTACCCAACGTCTCCAATTTGGAAAATTTTAATATACTTCAGGACCACCGTAGTTCTTCCACTCAAAAATTGATACCTGTATTATTTTATTTATTTTTTCTTTTCTCTTTTTTCTCTCCTCAACTTTTTCTCTCTTTCTCTCACTTCAGTCCCACTTAATTTTTCATGATCCGGGTCCACCATAACTTTGCTTCTCCAATTTACCGTTATAAAAATTTTCAGGTATTTAACTCCCCAAAAAAGTTTTGGTCTCAGTGTGCTCTTACAATCTCAAATCCCTCAAAAGGAAAAAAAAAAAAAAAAAAAAAAAACACTCTAAGAACCTTCGAGACATTTTTAGAGGTGAAGGATCAACTCACATCAATGACACTCATTATTAGCAACTGATTTGAGTTTCACTTCATGTTATACGTTAGTTGCTATTAATAATGGAATAAGACTTTTAAACTTAAAACAGCGTAATTTGATTCTCCTCAATTAAAATGAAAAGTGAGAAATAAAAATATAAAACATCAAGGGTGAAATAAACACGAGTTAATTATTTTAAAGGTTTAATATTCCTGGTTTTACTGAAGAAATTTGTTTCCTGACACAGTCACATAAAACTAAGTGAATTCCATTTCACTAACTTTTTCTATCTCTTTTCATTATAATTGGACCCACTCACTTTTATATAAGTGTGGTGAAAATAAAAATTATGCAATAAAAGTAGAAATATTTTTGCCTTATTTTAATGGAATAAGATATTGTAACAATTAAGTAGTGTTATCAATTAATTTTATCATTAGATCGATTATGTGGATCTAACGGTTGTATTTATTTCCATCGTTGTATGATTATGATTCCTAATTTCTTATATTTAATACTTTATATTTATTTTCACCTTTGTATGATTATGATTTCCCATATTCAATGCTTTTACTTTAAATATGGGGAATCATAACCATACAAAGATAAAGATAAATATAATTGTTGGATCAACATAATCGATCTAATGGTGAAATTGATTAGTAGTAACATTGTTAGTAACACTACTTGATTGTTACAATATATCCTTCCCCAATTTTACTAACTTAAATAACCGGTTTTTGAAATGTGGAGCGGTTTGGTTATGGATCAGTTTGGTTCTTTTGGACATTTTGAATACCCCTACAATTGAAGAACAAATAAGTATTATCTTTTATCCTTAGCATTAAAATGTGAAAATTACATAAATATGAATCATTTTTAAATGTGACATTATTAGAAAAGTCTCAAATACTAACAGAATTTATCGAAGAAAAATATTTCGTCGAAAATTTTGACAAAAATAATATTACGTAGAAAATAGAGACGAAATTTTTTTCGTCGAAACTAGAGACAAAAGAAGATTTTGTCATGATCACTAACATAAATTTTTGAGGGACAAAATATTTCAGTCGAAATTCTTGATAGAATCTAAATTCCATCGAAACTTCCGACAGAAACAATTATGTCAAACTTTTCAACGAAAAATAATTATGTAAAAACTTTTGATGAAACACATTTCCATAAAAAAAATTGACAGAAAAATAATTTCGTCAAATTTTTTTAGAAAAATATTTCCGTCCAAATTTTCGACAAAAAATATTTTCAGCAAAATTTTTAACAAAACACATTTAGAGCGAAAATTTTGACGAAAAATATTTACGTAAAGATTTTTGACGAAAAACATTTTAGAAATTTTTTTTGACGGAAAATATTTCTATTAAAAAGTTCAACGGATATTTTTTTTGTCAAAGTTCATTACGGAATCTAAATTCCTTCACAATTTTTGACGTAAAATATTTTTATAAAATATTTTGATGAAAAACATTTTTGTCAACATTTTTATCGAAACATTGTTCGTCAAATTTTTTTACGAAATTCTTTCATAGAAATGTGTTCTATTGAAAATTTTGATGGAAATGTTTTTTTATCAAGAAACTTGACGAAAATATTTTTCGTCGAAAATTTTCGAAGGAAATGTGTTTCGTTAAAAATCTCGACAGAAAGTTTTAAAGTTTAACGAAAATATTTCCATCGAAAACTTTCGATGGAATTTGAATTCTGTAAAGAATTTTGATGAAATTTTTTTCGTTAAAAGTTTTTGAAGTAAATGTGTTAAGTGGAAAATTTTGATAGAAATATTTTTCGTCAAAAAATTCGATGAATATGTTTTTTTTGTGAAATATTTTGAGGGAAATATTTTGACGAAATTTATTTTCCGTAAAAAAATTTGACAAAAAAATTTTTCCGTCAAAATTTTTTACAGATATGTTTTTAGTCACAAATTTTGATTGAAATATTTTTCGTCAAATTTTTTTGCGGAAAATTTTGATGGAAATGTTTTCCGTAAAAATAACGTGAAACAATTTCGATAAGAATCATTTCGTCCTGAGAGTTCTAAACAATGAAGATTCTTCCAAGAAATAGTTGGTCAACTATCTATAGCCGCGAGAAACAAACGACTACTTATAAAAATAGCATAATCCATCAAAAATCGATTTTGAATTTGTTAAAAAACCAGTTTTGAACTTGATAACTGGTTTATGGTTCATAACTGGTTTTGATTTAAAATCGGTTTTAAATCAAAACCGGTTATGAACCATAAACCGGTTTTGGAACCGGTTTTAAACCGGTTTAGACAAATTAAAAACCGATTTTTTTTAAAAAAAATAAGTGGTTCGGTTTAAAATCCAAACCGTTTAAAACTGGTTCGATTTGGTTTTTGACAATAATCGAACCGAATCGCTCGATGCACACCTCTGTGTGTGTGAGTGTAACACCTGGGGACAAAATGAATTTTCCTTAAAAGATGTTTTGTTTGAAGGAAAAGTGTTTGTCCTTGTAAATGATATAACTTATATCATTTCATTCTCACAAAGAGATGAGACCTATACTTTCATATTTTTTTTATCTACTCTCTCTTCTTTTATTTAACTTTTTCTCTCACTTAAAATGATATAATTTTATCTTTTTAAAATGATACACGTTTTTCCTCTTTGTTTAACTGAGATTTGAGTGAGACTCTATCGTCCCAAAAGCTCAAATGTTAGCCACCGTAGACTCCAAAGAGCAATTTATAAAAGCATGCATTACGTACACAGGCGTTGACAAGTAGGGTTAAGCCGATCATTGAAGCTTAGGTTCAGATTTGAGAGGGTGTCATACTTTTTATTAAGGTAAAAATTATTTTTAAGTTAAGGTATAAAAAAAGTAAGGATATTCTAATAACCAAGTTGTGTTATTACCATGTTACTATCAATCAATCTCGCCGTTAGATTGTTTATGTTAATCCAACGGTTATATTTATTTTCACCTTTGTATGGTCATGATTTCCCATATTTAAAGTGAAAGCATTAAATATGAGAAATCATGACCATACAAAGATGGAAATAAATATAAAGTATTACATTTGAGAAATCATTACCATACAAAGTTGAAAATAAATATAATCGTTGGATCAACATAAGTGATCTAACGGTGAGATTGATTGGTAGTAATATGATAGTAACACAACTTGATTGTTACAATATCCTTCCCCTAAAAAAATTCTTAAATTTTTTTTCAAATTTTGGTGGTTTTAAAAGGGAGGTAGAATATTTATATTACCATTTTTTTTTCTATTATCAATTCAGTACTATTGGTTGAGCTTTTAAAAAAAATTAAAAGGTAAAGTTATTTTACGTTTGGATATATGATCTAAAAATCACTTTTACATAAAAAAAAAATTGTTTGATGTTAAAATAAAAAAGCACATTTTATATATAAAATTATAATAAAAGAGAGATAAAATAGCTTGATCGTAGGATAAGGAGAGACAAAATAGGTATGATAGGATAAGATTAAAATTATATTTTAAAAATTTATATTATCTTTTTTCAAAAAAAATTATATTATCTTTTAATTTCTGCTTTTTTCAAAAATAACCAACTACTACTATAAAAAAAGCATCATTTTAACTTTTATTTTAAATTTTAATTTTTTAAAAGTTGTTATCCAAACATCTAAAAATTCTCAAATGAACTTTTATTTAAGAAAAATAACTTTTTTAGGAATAAAAGCTCATCCAAATGAGCACTAATTACAGTTAAATCTAGGGCTGGCAATACGGGTCATCCCGACCCGCCCCGGCCCGCCTAAAATGGGCTGGCCCGCCCCGGCCCGCTTTGACAAAATGGGTTGAATTGAGCAACCCGGCCCGTTTTATGAGTGGGTTGACGGGCTACGGGCCAGCCCGCCTAAAATAAAAAAAATATAAAAATATAAAAAATATAAAAATTAAATACAAAAAATTAAATTCTGCATAAAAACACATAATTTTTTTTGCATAAAAGCGTATAAAAATCTGCATAAAATCCTAATGTGCTTATGAAACAAAGAAAATCAGTGTTTAATAATCTACATATAAATATGCATCTTTCAATCCAGAAATAATAATAAAAATCATATCAAGGTAAAACAGAATAACAAAACAAGTAACAAAGTATTGTATGAGCAATCTACAACAATTCGAAAAAGCCACTTGCATGCAGAGAAATCTAGGGCACGAAGTTACATAACAATTGGGTAACCTAAAAAAAACACGGCCTTGTCGGGCCAGTCCGCCCCGTGGCGGGCCGAGCCCGGCGGGCTGGTGGGGCGGGTTTGGCGGGTTTGGCGGGTTGTAAAACTCAACTCAGCCCACCCTGTTTGGTGGGCGGGGCGGGGCAGCCCGACGGGCTCAGCCCATTTTTCCAGCCCTAGTTAAATCAAACTTTTTAGCAAAAACTAGGTTGAAGAGAGAAAAAAGATTGTTGAAAAAATTTGATCCAACGATGATCAGAGTAGTAGTAGAAGAAAGTGATAGTTAGCTTACAAAAAAAAAAAAAAGTAGTAGAAGAAAGTGATAGTTAGCTTACCAAAAAAAAAGTGATAGTATAAGTGCCCGTTCGGATGGTCTTTTATTCCCAAAAAAGTTGCTTGTTTTAAAATAAAAGTCTTTTGAGAATTTTTAGATGTTTGGATAACAATTTTAAAAAAAAAGTTAAAATACTGTTTTTTTTTTTCAGTAGTTGGTTGCTTTTGGAAAAACATAAATTAAAAGATAATATGATTTTATTTTTTGGAAAAATGATAGTATAAATTTTTAAAATATAATTTTAACCTCATTCTATCATACCTATGTTATCCCAAGATCATGCTATTTTATCTCTCCTTTATTTACATTTTACATATAAAAATGTTTTTTTATTTTAACATCCAAACAACATTTTTATGTCAAAGTGATTTTCAGATCATATATCCAAACGTAAAATAAATTTATCTTTAAAAAAAAAACAGTGCATAAAAAGACATATTTTAAAAGCTCATTCAAACTCGCCCTAAATATCCTACTTTTTTTTTTTTGGTAAACAATATCCTACCTCTTTAAAAGGGGAGATAGAGTAATATATCATTTGTGTAATTCATTGAAGGATACATTTTTTAAATGCAAGCTTAAAGTTTATGTAAAATTGAAAAATAAATATGAGGAATTCTTGGCAAACATCTTTAAAAAAAATTCTTGAGAATTTTTTTTATTTTTTATTTTCTTTCTTCATTATAAAAAATACTCTTTTAAAATAAGAGCTTTTGCAAAATTATGTTGATAATAATAAAATTTCCAAAACATGTTTCTTTTTTTTGGGTAAACCCAAAACATGTACTTAGTTTGTTAAGAAAAATGTTCAAATTTCAACTCATTTAATTAAACGAATTAAATTTAAAGTTTAGGAGGTTGAGCTCCATTTATTTTGTTCGTATATATCTTAATTATCTTTTAATGGAAAAAATATTCCTTTTTTAATGGACACAAATTTATGTCATTTTAAGTGAAATTATGTTTTGATAATTTTTTACTTTCTATTTGGTTCATAATGCTCTCACTTTCTTTCTCCTATTAGGAGGAGAGAAAATGTAAAAAAGATTACAAAAATAGAGTAGTTTCACTTAAATAACACAAATTAAGTTGTATACTTTAAAATGATAAATATTTTTCTATTTTTTAATTATTAATTTTTTTTTAGTATTTTCAAGTTTATTAATTTATTATTTGTTATACATTATTGTGTTAAAACTAAGAAGAAAAAGAAAATAAAAGAATCTTTGAGTATAAAAGTTAGGTAATTATAATTCTATAAATAGATTTACATGCAACTTATTAAATGATAAAAATAAATTACTATTATTATCTATAAGTGTTTTCTTATCAAAAATTATTATTTTAATATGTACACAGACATATATATGAGTTATTCAAAAGTTGTTTATGTTGAAGAATGAAGCCTATAAAATTTAAAATTTACTTATTTATATAAAAGTCGATCTAAGCGAAACTTAAACGTGTTTATTTAATAAAATCAAAATATTAATCAAAATTTTAATAAGTTAAACTTGAATAATTCATAAAATTCATTCTCGAAAAGGTATCTAACAATTTGGCTGAAGTCACATTCCGCCAGAACTTTATTAAAAATTGAGGATAAGATAAACAGTTATCCTGTAAACTATCCTACTTGCTCAACCGATTTCTTCGGGACCAAGACCTTTGAAAAATAGCTACTACATTTTCATATCCACTTCATTACCTAATAATGTGACTTCAAAAAGAATGAATAGACTTGTCCTTCAAATGTTATGATGCATATTTAACGAGAAATTTATTATCAAAAAACTTTATGTTTATTTATTTTTAGCTAAAATTAATTTAGTTTTAAAAAAATACGTTTGAATAAAAGTAAGTAATATATATAGGAACAAGATCATTTGACACTATATGTCAAAAAAAAAAATTTACATCAAATTTTAATTGTTAATTTCTGTGAATCTTATAATTATAATTTATTATATCACATTTATTAATTAATTATTATTTAATTCTCAATAAATTATAACGGTTAGATTGACAAAAATTAACGGTTAAAATTTAGTATTACGTACCAAATCTTATTATATTGACATGATCAACCTTGGTATCAAATGATTATGTCCCATATATATCGAATTTTAAATTGTATTATAGATAATTTATTTCACTTCAAACTCACTTTTAATTAAAATTAATTTTATAAATTTAATATCATTTAAAATCAAGGATATAAGGATAAAGTATCTAACACTAGATTCAAATTTATCCTTATTACGTTTATATATTTTTATATGGGGAAAAGTGTTTATCATTTTAAATGACACAATTTATATCCTTTCAGATGGGACCCATACCTTTATTTTTTTTTTGTCAACTCTCTCTCTCCTCCTTTATCTGTCTCTTTCTCTCTCTTAAAATGACCAAACTTTACATCCTTTAAAATGATACACATTTTACCCTTTTATATGATACATTTTAATTTTATGTTATTACATATTTTAATTTTTTTGAACAAGCAATTTAAAAGGTGAGCACTTGTCAGCCTTGAACGTCCATGCGTAGCGAGGACGCTATTACGTACCAGATCATATCTCCCATGCACTTTACAGTTAATCCTTTTGAATTTCTTATAAGTTGAAATCCAAATTAAAACGCCGTGTCCAGACCCACACAATTTATTAAAACAATCCCAAAATTGACCAGCAAACCCAGAAAATAAAATTAGCTGGCAAGAGAAAATAAAGAAAAAGAGAGAATCTAGAATCATGGACCACAATTTGTGTGAGGGGGCAAAAAAAGACCCCCACTAGGATTGCTGTTTTTGACTTGTAGAATTAGGTGTTATCCATCTTTCATGGGTCCAATCCAATCATAAGTTCCCCAACGCCTTTACTAATTTATCCACACCTTACATACATAAACAAATTACAAACATATTGTCGGAAATATAAATATTAATAGTGAAATTTCACATCAACTAAAAATGGACTAAGTGACGATCATTTAAGTGAAAATACTCATTGTTATGGATCCACATAAAGTCCATGTACTTAAAAGACCCAACAAATGATGGACAGTTGGATAACATACAGAGAGAAGATTGGGCCCGGGAGGAGGCTCAGATAATTCATAACCTAAGGTAAATATTATAAATAGAGCTATAGATTACATGTATGGATTAATCTTTCTACACTACTAGAAAAGTCTTTATTATCGACGGAATTTCTCGACGGAAAAAATTCCGTTGAAATTAGTGACGGAATTTTCCACGGAATTTGTTTTCCGTCAATAATTTCGACGGAAAATAGATTCCGTCGAAAGTTTTCGACGGAAAAAGAAATTCTGTCGAAGATCTTCGACGGAAAAGGAATTCCGTCAAAAAATTTTAAAAAAATAAAAGAAAAAGAAATTGAATATTGTGCAATTTTCGACGGAATTTCGATTCCGTCAAAAATCTTCGACGGAAAAGGAATTCCGTCGAAGACTTTTGAAAAAAATAAAAGAAAACGAAATTAAATTTTGTGAAATTTTCGACGGAATTCCTTTTCCGTCGAAGATTTTCGACAGAAAAGGAATTCCGTCGAAAACTTTTGTGAAAAAATAGGAAAAGAAAATAAATATTGTGGACTTTTCGACGGAATTTCGATTCCGTCGAAGATCTTCGACGGAAAAGGAATTCCGTCGAAAACTTTTGAAAAAAAGAAAAAGAAAATAAATATTGTGGACTTTTCGACGGAAAAGGAATTCCGTCGAAAACTTTTGAAAAAAAGAAAAAGAAAAAGAAAATAAATATTGTGGACTTTTCGACGGAATTTCGAATCCGTCGAAGATCTTCGACGGAAAATGAATTTCGTCGAAAACTTTTGAAAAAAAGAAAAAGAAAAAGAAAATAAATATTGTGGACTTTTCGACGGAATTTCGACTCCGTCGAAGATCTTCGACGGAAAATGAATTCCGTCGAAAACTTTTGAAAAAAAGAAAAAGAAAAAGAAAATAAATATTGTGTACTTTTCGACGGAATTTCGATTCCGTCGAAGATCTTCGACGGAAAAGGAATTCCATCGAAAATTTTAGAAAAAAAGAAAAAGGAAAAGAAAATAAATATTGTGGACTTTTCGACGGAATTTCGATTCCGTCGAAGATCTTCGACGGAAAAGGAATTCCGTCGAAAACTTTAGAAAAAAAGAAAAAGAAAAAGAAAATAAATATTGTGGACTTTTCGACGGAATTTCGATTCCGTCGAAGATCTTCGACGGAAAAGGAATTCTGTCGAAAACTTTTGAAAAAAATAAAAAGGAAAAGAAATTAAATATTGTGAACTTTTCGACGGAATTTCGATTCCGTCGAAGATCTTCGACGGAAAAGGAATGGAGAAGGGGCAGCGAGGTGCAGCAGCTCAGCGGCGGTGAGGTGCAGCAGCGGCAACAGCATCTCAGCGGCGGCGGCGAGGTGCAGCAGCTCAACGGCAGCGACAACAGCATCTCAGCGGTGGCGAGGTGCGGCGGCGGCGGCGGCCATTTCCTTCGCATCGAAGCTATTACTCTGCATTAATGCGGCTTCCGCTCCTCTTCCTTCTCTTCCTTCCTATAATAGCCCAATATAATTAATTAGAAAAATACATGTGATTAGATAATTAAGCATGTATTAGTGAGTAAAAATAAGTAAAATTCCTTTATAAAATTAATTGGGGTCACTTTTGAGGTAAAAAGTGTACTCTGTGAAAATTAAGGTGTATAAATGGGTGTAGACAAAAGTACCCAAAATATAAAAATGGAAGTAGAAATATTCCTAGAAAAATATTCCAGACTGTTGGGTAAAGTTTGGTAATTAATGGAATTGAATAGATAGATGAACTAATAACCACTTAACCTATGTTAAGTGGGAAGCCACATAAAGGAACCCTTTTCCCTTCCCCAACCCGCGTGCGCAAAGAAGAAAAAGAAAAAAGAAAAAAGAAGGAAAGAGAGAGAAGAAGGGAGAAGAAGAAGAAGAGAAAAAGGAAAGGGGAAAACCTAAGTGTGATCAAACCTTGATGGTTTTGAGTGATCCAAAAGCCTAAACCACTCCAAATCTTCCCTCTTTCACAATCCTAGCTTGGGTCTTGGTGGGGAGTTGTGTGGTTGAGATTTTTCTTCCCAAAGTTGCGACCCATTGGAGAAGTTGTGAGATTTGTTAGCTTCTACCTCCATGGAAGCTCGAGGAACCCTTACCCCTTGATTGTGCAACACTTGGTGGTAAGATTTCATCCTTTGAACTCTATTTCATGAAGAATCCATGATTTAGGTTTTGAATGAATAGTGTTGTGGGGTTTATGATTATGTGAGTAAAATGGCTATGTTCTAGGAAGATTGAGGCCTAGAGTATGTTGAGAAAAATGCTAGGAATGACATTTAATCGGTGAAAATAAGTTTATATAGTCATATGATTTTGTTTGGAAAATTACAAAATTATGCATTTGACTATGGTTTGGCTTGTTTTGTAATCAATGGTTTGGTTTGGGTTGATTGTTGATATTGTCCATGTGATGCTTAGGATTGAGGCATTTGGACCAACCGTGAGTAACCAACCGTTGGAGCAAGCTATGGAGCTCGGTTAGCTCCTTGATGTTAATGTTGTATGGTGAAGATTGGTGAAGAACAAAGGTTAAGTTGGAAGCATTGAGGTAAGCCTTCGGACCTTGGGTGTAATTCCCTTTATTGTTCCACCAAGCCCTGAACGGGTAATGGTGTGTTGTTGTATATAAATGCAATGAAATAGAGTAATGCTTTGTTATACGTATTTGCATGCTTTGGTGTGACATAGGATGGTGTTTCCCTATGTTGGTATGTTGCATGACGATGCGTAAATCATACTTGGTAGTTTAGCTGGCCAGTAGGACTATTTGCATCTGAGTATCCTTAGGACAGCTCGAGAGCTCGAGGGATTTCTCCTGGAGATGTTTTGTACACTTGCATGAATATGTATTTGCTGCATTATTATTGTCATTGCTATTACACTGTTATTGAACTATGGGGTGGAGAGATGCTCCAAGGACCCCTGGTTTACTGGATATATTCGTATATCTCACCCCGTGTGGTTGGGGACCCCCTTTCAGGAAAGGATGCTGCAGGAGCCTCTGATGGCAAGTGGCCATATTTGAAGTGATTGGGCATATGAAGATATCGTGTCATTTGATTAAGCATGTTATTTTGTAGTTCACATGTATAGGATTGCTAAATGAGAATCAATTGTCATATGCATGCTATATTTATTTGGGTGGACTTAGCCTATGCTCATGCTTTTGGTATCTCTTTTGTTGATGGGAGCCAAGGAGTGATCATAGTGTTTTGTAGCTAAGTCCCATGATTTGTAATTGAAACTTGTAAACATGCTATGTTGTAATTATTGGGTATTTGCATATATGATGAAATGATATGTATGCTTCTCTTGTATATGAGTATCTAGAGAGACTAGAATTCATGTATTGAAAGGATTATATGATGTAAATTAGGTGAAAGAAGACCTTTAGGTTGGAAAACCAATCCAAAACAAAGATACCCTGTCTTGTTGTCCAATTTTCGTATCCTATACGATAGATTTGGATCCTTGTGTCTTGATGGAAGTTGTAGATATGTTTCTTAGCTTTCCATAGAGACCAAGATTGTGTAATTTGGATAAGTATAACTCAAGTTATGGTTAAAACACCACAGGTAGGTCAAACTGCCCTGTTTTGGGTGCTTGCTCCCGAATGTCCACGCTTGGAGCGTGGGATCCACGCTTGGAGCGCCCACCTTCTGACTGTCCACGCTCGAAGCGTGGGATCCACACTTGAAGCGTAGGGGTCCTGGAAATTCAGCATTCCATTTCGTAAAAACCTCATAACTTGGGCTACGGTGCTCCGATTTGAGCGCGGTTTGAACCCACGCGTAAGTAATGAAAAATCCTATAATATTATGGGCAAATGGAGACCGTAATAAATGAAATGAAAGTATGGTATTAAGCTTTAAGTATGTTATTCCGCAATGCATTATGGTTATGGTCACGCAATTGGGTAATTTTAATTCGGCTTGCTTTAAAAGAAAAATTTAACCGGATTTTAATTGCACCAATGTGATTGTAACTGCGCTTAATATCATAAGTCAATGTTAACAAACCGGTTCTAGAACGGGGTGTTACATTTTATGGTATCAGAGCAGTTTTGTAGGGAAACTTGTGGACTATTGTTATATGTGTTTGCTGTTTAATGCTTTGTAGTTGTTTTGGTACTCTTGATGATTATTGCATTTGTGATCACTTAGTGTGAGCCTGATCAACTCATTTCTGGGTGTAACTTGTGTAGTGTCATGACGAGGAACCGGAATAACGCCGAAGCATCGAATGCAAACGCTCAGCCAGATCCTGTTTTGGCTGCTTTGGTTAGGCCACGAGGTGGTCGTGGGGCAACGGTTGGGCAGCCGGATCCTATAGTTGAAACCCTGGCAGCTGTGCACAGGGAGTTGGAAGTTAGTCGTCGAGCTAACGAAAATTTGCTCAAAACAAATGAGGACACGCGGAATGCTATGACCGCAATGATGAACGAGCTGAGGGCGATGAGGGGTGCTAGACCCGAGAACCGGCAACCCTCTCCTCCTCCTCACACTGCCACGCCTACTCCACCTGCTCAAAATGAAGAAGACGGAGCGGGTAATAATGAGGGTGAAGCGAGTCACCACTCAGGTAGTCATAGCCATCACACTGAGGTGCGTCAACCGCATGCAGAACAGGTTGATGAGCACGAAGCCGAAGAAAGAAGATTAATGGCTTTCAGAAAACATAAACCTCCTTCTTTTAAAGGAGAATTTGACCCTATGGTGGCAGCAAAATGGCTCCAAGCTATGGAGAAGATTTTCAGGGTTATGAGGTGCCCTGATGCATTGAAATTGGTCTACTCCGTTTATATGTTGGAAGAGGAAGCGGAGGATTGGTGGACTAATACTGTGCAACCTCTAGAAGCTGAAGGCCGGGAAATTACCTGGCGATTGTTTGAGACGCTGTTCTTAGACAACTATTTTCCTAGGGAGGCTAGGGAAAGGAAGCAGAATGAGTACAACGATTTGAAGCAAGGGTCAATGTCTATTGATCAATATTTTGCCAAGTTCAATGAATTGGTGAAATATGCTAATTATGGGAGAGCTTTGCCCACTTCAGCTGAGATGACCTCCAAGTTTCAGTGGGGTCTGAATGAGAAGATGTCTCGGAAGATGTCAAACTGTGACATCCGAGAGTTCAGCCGGTTTGTGAACCAGTGCCGGAAGGTAGAAGAGGTATATGGTGTGTCCAGTACCAAGAAGCCTTCTGAGGCCCAAGCACCTACTTCCAATAAAGCAACGGGCTCTGGTTATTGGAAGAATAAAAAGATGAAAGATAAGAAGCTGAGTGTGAACAACCCAGCAAATATATTCAAGAAGCCGGGGACTCAGAAGAATTTTGTTGATAGAGGACCTCCTCCTAAGTGTAAAGGATGTGGGAGGGAGCATAGAGGCCAGTGTGCCACCGGTGAAATTATATGTTATAAATGTGGAAGGCCCGGCCATTACTCGAGACAATGTCCTCAGACTGAAGTGAGGACTATGGCAGTTCAAGCTGCGGCTGTTCCTGTTTCTGTTGTTCCACCTATGATCGAGGCACAGACGGTTGGTAGAGTATACACCATGGACCGTCAGCAATCAGAAAAGGCTCCAAATCTTGTGAAAGGTATAATTTATATTGATAATATGGATATTGAAGTTTTGTTTGACTCAGGAGCTACACACTCCTGTATGTCTGATTTTATGGCCTTTGGGCTAAACTTGCAAATGTACGACATTTCTCCTCCAATGAAAGTGGTGACTGCTACTGGAGAGAAGTGTTACACATCAGTATTATGCAAGGATGTGGAATTTAAATATGAAGGCCGAGATTATGTGCTGGATTTTATTTGTTTGCCGATGATCAGTCTTCAAGTTATCTTGGGAATGGATTGGTTATCAAAGAACTGTGCTATGATAGACTGCTGTGGAAAAAGAATTGTGCTCTCTGCTGATGATTCTGCTACTAGTTCTTCCCCATATCTATCTGTGCTGCAGGTTAGAAAGGCTTTGAGGGCCGGGGCATTGGGATATGTCTTTGTGGGGGGTTTAGTGGGTGGAAGTCATGAGGAGATTGACAATATTCCCGTGGTGAAGGAGTTTGTGGATGTGTTTCCGGATGAGATTCCGCAGCTTCCACCTCACAGAGAGATTGAGTTCACCATTGATTTGTTGCCTGGTGTGGGACCCATTTCTCTGGCTCCATATCGGATGTCACCACCGGAATTAGCCGAGTTAAAGAAGCATATTGAGGAGCTTTCGGCTAAGCAGTTTATTAGGCCTAGTGTGTCCCCGTGGGGAGCACCAGTGATATTTGTTAAGAAGAAGGACGGTAGCATGAGATTGTGCACTGATTACCGTCAGTTGAATAAGGTTACTATTAAGAACAAGTATCCTCTCCCTCGCATAGATGATTTGCTTGATCAGTTGAGGGGTGCTTGTGTCTTTTCAAAGATTGACTTGAGGTCAGGTTATCATCAGATCCGAATTAAGCAGGAAGATATTCCGAAGACTGCTTTCCGATCTAGATATGGACATTATGAGTATCAGGTAATTCCATTTGGACTCACTAATGCTCCGGCGGTGTTTATGGATTATATGAATCGCATTTTCAAGCCGTTTCTGGATCAATTCGTGATTGTGTTTATTGATGATATCCTGATATATTCCAAGAGTAAGGAAGAGCATGAGGATCACTTGAGAACTGTGTTGCAAATCCTCAGAGATAAACAGTTGTATGCAAAGCCTTCTAAATGTGAATTTTGGCTTTCTCAAGTGCAGTTTCTGGGTCACGTCATTTCTGCTGATGGGGTGGCGGTTGATCCTAATAAAATAGAGGCAGTTATTGATTGGGAGAGGCCCAAGACTGTGACTGAAGTAAGGAGTTTTCTGGGTTTGGCTGGTTATTACCGGAGATTTATTAAAGGATTTTCGGAAATGGTTTTGCCATTGACCCGTTTGACCCGGAAGGATACTCCATTTATTTGGACGCATGAATGCGAAGAATGTTTTCAGAAGATAAAGGAAAAGTTGACGACTGCTCCAGTGTTAGTACTTCCTGATCCGGAAGGTGAATTTGAGTTGTACAGTGATGCTTCTAAAAAGGGATTGGGTTGTGTGCTGATGCAAGATAGGAGAGTGGTAGCGTATGCTTCGAGGCAATTGAAACCTCATGAAGAAAACTATCCGACTCATGACTTAGAGCTTGCCGCAATCGTTTTTGGATTGAAACAGTGGAGGCACTTCTTGTATGGCATGAAGTTTGTCATATTTAGTGACCACAAGAGCCTTAAGTACTTATTCGATCAAAAAGAGTTGAATATGAGGCAACGACGGTGGACTGAATTCTTAAAGGATTACGATTTCGAATTGAAATATCATCCCGGCAAGGCTAATGTTGTAGCGGATGCATTGAGCCGAAAGTCAGTGAGCATGGCAAGCATGATGATGAGAGATTTTGATGTAATCGAGAGGTTCAGAGATATGAAATTGTCTGAAGTCTTTCCAGGCAGAATTTGTGACATCGAAATTACAAGAATTGAGAACGAAATGATGACAAAAATTAAAGATGCTCAGCTGCAAAATGAAAGTGCTAAACGACTGAAAGGTCAGAGTGGTGTATCCTGCAATGATGAGGGTATACTATTATATCAGGGTCGTATTGTTGTACCTAGACAGTTGACAGAGGAAGTGATGACAGAGGCCCATAGGGGTCAATTCACTGTCCATCCGGGAGCTACAAAGATGTATCAGGACCTAAAGATTAATTTCTGGTGGCCTGGTATGAAGAAAGATATTGCAGAGTTTGTCTCCAAGTGTCTGGTATGTCAGAAGGTCAAGATTGAGCATCAAAAACCTTCTGGTATGTTGCAACCACTGGATGTTCCTGAATGGAAATGGGAGAGTATCTCCATGGATTTCGTAGTGGGGTTGCCGCGAACACAGGCTAGTTATGATTCTATTTGGGTAATTGTGGATAGATTGACAAAATCCGCACACTTTTTACCAGTTCGGGTAGATTTCTCTGCTGAGAAATTGGCCAGGCTCTATGTGAAGGAGATTGTGAGGCTTCATGGGGTGCCTGAGAATATTGTTAGTGATCGGGACCCGAAGTTCACTTCTCGCTTCTGGGGAGCATTGCAGGAGGCTCTTGGCACTCGGTTGAGACTGAGTACTGCCTATCATCCACAGACGGATGGTCAGACTGAGAGGACCATTCAGACGTTGGAGGATATGTTGAGGGCTTGCACTCTGGAGCAGGGTACGGCATGGGATCGATACCTTCCACTGGTTGAGTTTTCATATAATAATAGTTTTCATGCTAGTCTGGGTATGGCTCCCTACGAGGCCTTGTATGGTCGCAGGTGTAGGACACCTACTTGCTGGGCAGAGGTTGGAGACTCAGAGCGATTTGGATTGGATTTTGTTCAGGAGACCACTGAACAGATCAAAATGATTAGAGATCGTCTGAAAAAGGCCCAAGATCGCCAAAAGAGTTATTATGATCTCAAGCATCGGCCTCTAGAGTTTGAGGAGGGAGATCATGTGTTTCTAAAGTTATCACCAGTTACAGGTGTGGGACGAGCCCTGGGAGTGAGGAAGCTGAGTCCTAGATTTATTGGACCCTATCAGATTCTACGTAGGGTAGGACCGGTTGCCTACCAGCTTGCCTTACCTCCTCAACTATCCAATATACATGATGTATTCCATGTTTCTCAGCTAAGAAAGTATGTAGCTGATCCTTCTCATGTGGTTCAACCTGATGACGTTGAAATTCGGGAAAATTTGAAGACTCCAATTGGACCACTGAAAGTACTCGAGCGGGATGAGAAGAGGCTGAGGAACAAATCTATTCCTATGGTGAAAGTCCAATGGGAAGGAAGGACACCTGAAGAGTCCACTTGGGAGCGGGAAGACGAGCTTCTCCGTCAGTATCCTGAGTTTAAGGACAGGTATGTTCTTGATTTTGCGGACAAAATCGCTAAAAGGTGGGGTGACTATAATAGCCCAATATAATTAATTAGAAAAATACATGTGATTAGATAATTAAGCATGTATTAGTGAGTAAAAATAAGTAAAATCCCTAACAAATTAATTGGGGTCACTTTTGAGGTAAAAAGTGTACTCTGTGAAAATTAAGGTGTATAAATGGGT
>JAVKPL010005396.1:0-10853 GCA_032173675.1 Gastrolobium villosum | reverse complement strand
AAATAATAATCTCCGGGAACATAACCATACAGAGATAGCCATACACTCCGGGCATATAAGCTACACAGAGATAAACACATTCACATCACATCCATATATAACGGCAAACAGAGTCTTATATAGATACATAATGGTATACTAGTTATATCTTACTTTTGCACCATCCACTATAGCTTTCCAATATGGTTCTTTTCTCAACAGTATATTCATTTAACTTGACTAGTCATTAGTCTTAGTCCATAACACAATCATCACCACATGATTCCAGCATATTTCTCATGCTTTGGCTCATAATTTTCAATTCTTAATAGTGCCCCTGTTCGGTACAGTTCTAATCCGTTGTCCATCATGACTCATAGCAACTGTGCTCAACACTGTAGAAGATCCACTTCATTAAACTGACATCACCTTTTCTCTCAATATTTCAATATGACACCAAGAGTGCCCTCATTTAACCGTCCATGCATTCAGCGCATCGGGACCACCAGATAAATCTCAACTTCGAGCAGTGCTCGCCTGGGACTTCCAAGAGCAACACCTCTTAGGATTCAATCCACAAGGGAAACCCAGGACAATCTTAATCGTCACATTATTAGTAACATGTGTGCCATGGTATGACTTGCACACCGGGACTTCATCAGGAATCCCATACCAAACTGAGCGTCCAATGACACTCTCTTCAAACATTCCCCATCATAGGGGATTTCACTTACATCATTGTTCTTTTACCAAAGAGTTTACTAATTCAGTACAACAAAGATATACATTTAGGCACCCCGGCCTTCACAATACATATATATACATACTAGCACTTAGCCATCACAGGATTACTATCCACATATAATTAGGCCACATCATCAACATTTCAATGTTACTCAACATTATGGAAGCATATTAGTACCATTACTACACCACACTCAGTTATGTTTTCTCACCTCACATTTTTTAAGTCCAACCATCATTATATTATGGACCCTCATACTTTCAATCAAGTTCGTCCAATGCCATCCATGGCAATTTCCTCAACTTCTTATATTTTACTTTTATACATATGATATCCTCACTTATGTTCAGCCAACATTAAATCATCATGGACTAAAGTCCCAATTTCAACATTGAATTATCCAACACATCATTTCCATAATAGATATTGAGTTAATTAAATTACGGGCAACTTTTTTCTTTTATCATATTCCTTTTCATAACAATAACCTTTTCTATAATCAATTAAAACCACACTATAATTGTAAATGCAATTCGCGGAATCATTCAGTTTACTAACATCACTAATCTTTCTTTTCACTCAATTCATTTAAACTTATCATGTTACTCCCACTTCTTACCATGTTATAGTCCTTTACATTAGCTACGCGTGGTTTCAAACCACGTACCGTTTGGAGTTCTACCCACCGAGTTAAGCCCCTTTCTTTTAGTCTAGAAAAACCTGAATTTTCAAAAATTACACTGTGGTAATCGATTACCAGTGGGTGGTAATCGATTACCACCTGTCAAAAATGAGGCAGTAGCCAAAATTTGCCTCCCCTGTTCTCTGGTAATCGATTACCAAGCTTGGGTAATCGATTACCTCACTTGGTAATCGATTACCAAGCCTCTGGTAATCGATTACCAGTGGAGACAGTAGCATTATTTCGTCCCCTGTTGCATGGTAATCGATTACCATGCTTGGGTAATCGATTACTATGCAGTAAAAATGACAGATTACAGCATTTTCAGCCCAAAAAGAGTTGTGTAATCCATCCCTAACACCTTAGTACTCCACACAACACTTAAACATACCCTAATGTAGGCTCTAGGCCCTTCCATCATGCATTTTCATACAAGAATACATCCATTACATAATCCTTGAGTTTATGGCCATTTTACAACAATAATGAGCCATTTACAACATCATGTATCAAGGCCTCAAATACAAGAAATGTGGCAATGGACAAGTCCCATGCTCACTCAAAATATACAATAGATACTAAAGGCATACATATACATCAAATTTAAAGGACTTCATATGTAGTCATGAACATACAAAGTCATGGCATTTTCAACATGCACAAGTTCATGATCTAAATCCAAAGCATTAAACATATGCAAGGTGTGTCCCAATCAAATCCTCAACACACTGTGCCTCCAATATGCACCTCATGCTCCACTCCTCCAGGCTCAACCTAACCTGAAATGATGTCCCCCAAACACGGGGTGAGATATACAAATATATCTCAGTAAACCAAGGGCCCTGGAGGCTTCTCCACCCCATGGCTCACTCAATGTGCAACAATGACATTTATGTAAAATGCATGACATACAATATCACAAACAACTGGAGACAAACCGAGAACATCCACAATTGGATTACGTTCAAGGACTCCATCATATAACTCCCGAGACAATCCTGGCGCCTCTCCCATGGTTGAGAAGACTCTATGGCAAAACCCAACTGGAACTCCTCATGAGCCCTATCCAGCGGATGTCCCACGTTTGGCTCATCCTGGTGTCGCTCCCAGAGTCGACCCCACGGCATACCCAACTGACATTCCCACACGGAATGATCCAGCGGATGTCCAAACCCAACACACGTCAACTGGCCAGTGACCAAACAATTTCACACATATCAAGCAATAAAGCATGACAACACATGATCACACAATGTCCAATGACACAAAATCCAACCACAACCATCCACTAGGTGTGGTGGAGCACACAAGGGACTAAACCCCAGTTCCAAAGGTTACCTCAACACCGAGCCAATGCTCCATACGTAAGCTCCAAGCTTAATCCGCTTCCATAGCGTCCAAGAGAGGCAACCTAAATGATCAACAACATGATCATCAAAACCATTTCCAAATCAATCATTTACTCTCAAAGTAATCATATAATCATATTATCAACCTATACCAATGGTCCATCATTCAATTATTCAATTACACCACACACCAATTTCACAAGGTCTTGAAACTCAACACAAAATTGCCTAAGTTAAAAACCTAACTTTTTCACCAAAATTTATCATAGCATTTCTAGCTTACAAGCATCATTCTAAGGCATTTTCATCTAATAGCATTTTTCCATTTGGGCTCTCTATCATCACACATCTAAGATTAAAGACTTAGTGCATAAATTTCTAGATCTACAAAATCAACCACAAAGATACCACAAATATACTTACAATCTAGTGTATGCACACCACCAAGGTTCCACCAATCCAAAGGAAGATCAAAAGCTCCCAAAAACACCCAAAACCTCCAAGATTCGGATCTGTCCCTGTCCAAAAACGCAGCAAGGAGGCGGTTTCAAGGCTTGGGAGTATCATCAATGGCTCTAGAAGGTTGTTTACAATAGATTTCAACACCAAAACCAAGTGATTTGGTGGAGAAATGAAGAAATGGCAAAGGAAGAGAGAAATGGGTTCTCTTTGTGAAAAATGGTGGAGTTCACGGGAAGGGAAGAAGAAAAAGGGAAGGAAGGCGTGGGAGCCAAGTGGGTTTTGGCCCCACGGGTCCCACACGCGATCTAACTTTAATCCCGATAAAAATTCTGATCATAAATTCTTAATCTACATATTTTTCCAGTCCATGACATATTTTTATTTCCTAAAAATATTGATAAAAATTTCACACTTATCGGTACACTCATACCGCAGTATCTTTCACTTAAAAAGTCACTATTCATCACTTTTTCACAAATTTGCCTACTCATTCAATTTTCCGCCCTGATTCCATTTCCAGCATTATTTTTGTCATATGAAATCTCTAACTCAATTTTTTATGCCTCGGAATACACGGCTGGTCAATTACCATTTTGCCCTTTTTGCCCATTTTGGCCATCATTCTCGGATTTCACTAATCCATCAATTTTAACTTCACAATATAATATTAAAATACACATTTAACTTTATGAGGTGTTATACTGACTGCAAAAGAAGGTCAAAAATCTAGAATCAAGATACGATATACAAACTACGACAAGTCTAAATCATAAAAACTCGAAGTACATACTAAGCTCATAAAGGGCATCATCCCCAAACTTATCTATAATCTGACTTAAATCAATAATGTCGTAATCATCGACATATTCAATCAGAACGCGCACCGCTAACCTTTATGAGTTGGAAAGAGCGGTCAATGGGGTGGCATAATCCTTGGGACGCCTTCGATAGTGCTTCTGCGACCAATACAGTTCGAACCGACATGATATATTTCCGTCGTCCAACAACTCTTTACCAAACCACGGGAGAGAGTCGGAACGAGATGCCACTTTAAAATAGGCATCCTTAAAGCCTTTAAAGGATTGGGAGTAGGGAATGAAGATACCCCTACCAGGAGTACCTCGAAGGGTCACCCACCCCTTTCTTTCTCTTGCCTCGCCACCAGTCTGAGCCGTATACACATAAAAAAGAAAGTAGAAGAGAGAAACTGTACAAGGTAAGCAGAGGTAAGCGCACACTTGCTCAAAACCTCGGACGAAAGCCCGGGAATTGGGATGAAGTTGTGAAGGTGCAACCCTAATGCGTCAGAGAACGACCATCTGAAATTCGGTGAATGGAAACCGAATTCCGAGCTTGGTAATTAGGTCTCGGTAGAAATAGAAAAAACAAGGCTCGTCCGAGATAGGACCTGTACATACCAGATGATCACCTGCGGGAAGAACGTCAACCCCGCTAGGGTCTCCAAAAGGAAGTTGGGCTACGTCGGCCGGCATCAGGACGAACCTCAGTTGAAGGATCTCTAGAAGGACCCAATTCTGAACATCAGAATCCCCCATAATCACGTCCCTGGAACATGAAGGAGTAGGGTTAGTATAAAAATCGACCTGATCCGACCTCGGGTCACCGAGGTCGGATGGTAAGAAGCTTGGACTCCAAGTAAAAGGGATGGAATCGTCAGAACTACTGATGAGATCGACGAAAGGCAGCTGACTATAAGCCGAATCGTCGAAACAAGAGGGAACATCTGACATGGGAAAACCAAGCTCAGATGAAGAAAGACTTGAAGAACTATCACTCAACCTAAAAGGAGGAATCCGGCTTAGAATGGACCTGGAGCTACTTGGGATAACGGTAAAATATAAGATAGGGGAACTGGATCTGGAGAGGAGCCCAACCCAGAAGGCGAAGGGTTATGGACTGAGGAGGGAACACTCCTATCAAAGTTAAGCTGAGATTGATCACCCCATCTCTCTCTCTCTGACTTCTACCTCTCCTACCACGAACACCTCGGGAAGCCCGACGACCTCCTCGGTGACTTCGGAGAAGCTGCTGGAGCTTCTCCTCCTCAGTGTACTACTTACCATAGAACTAATACTGAACGGCTCTAGGCAACTCTTTTATCATTTTCTCGGGTATCTCTCCCCCATCATTTCGGCCAACAGGCGCACCAGAAGAACAAGGAATATCCATTATCCACTTCAGAATGGGGAGTTCAGAAAACACTCATCCCCAACAAAAATATGAAAAAAATACTCGAAACAAAAAGTATGAAATGAAAAAGAAAGATACCTGGTCTAGATAAGGACTGAGAAGAAGGTTAACAAACTCAGAATACCTTGACAACGAGGAGAGACCCAGAAAACTCAAAGAAATGCGCCTGAAGGTCCAAGAGAAGGCAGTTGAAAGTAAAAATCCTCCACCAATTTTCAAACTGGTATTTAAAGAACGAAAAAAGCATGAAGCGCGAAGACGAAGGGGTTTTCCCAAACGGTTGTGGGATGAGGGGCAAAAAAGGGATTTCACCCTGCACGCCCTGCACGCATTCAATGCGTTCAATCATGAACTACGCCAGGCTCAACATAGCACACCCTACACGATGCACGAACTGCCAATGAGCGAAGAACACGTGGATCACTATAACCGTCACAGCAGGCCTGAAATGAAAGGTCACGGAAATGCCATAAGATCAAATCCTGACTTCCAAGTTCCAATGACGTCCCAAATATAGCAGGTCAGGCACGAGCTCGACCAAGAGTTCTTGAATGAAAACGGAAACATAGCCAATGCCTTCAACTCGACCCGGTATGAGGAAGTTGAAGCCCAGATCAAATAATGCCTAAAGGTAGGAAACGAGTTCAGGTAAAATTTGACATGCTAAAGCTCGGATTCGCATGCTAGCACCAGGGAAGATCAAGAAGCATTACGAACGATCTCGGCAAAAACAGTCCCAAACTAGAGAAGGGATATCAGAGTAGGTGGAAACTCGAACCCAAGACCACTAACCGAGAGCAAACTAGATCCGAGATGATGTAGAAGCACCTCAGCATTCCGAGCCTCGGAATACCGAGCTGGGGGGCAACTGTTATGGATATGAAGATCATATCCCAACTACCTGACAGAGAATCCACTAAGAGAGATTCTTAAGCATCCCAACAGCTTTAAACAGCTACAGCTACAAGGCACAAAAGGAGGATGAGATCCCAACAGAAGGGCAGTTACATCCGACTAAGTGGGGGAGCTCAGAGGGCCCCAGCCTAGGAAGGTAATCCTATAAATAAGAGCTCAAGAACCCCAGGTAAACACTTTGGAATTATTACCTAATATTTCCCACATTGTGCACACACCACTCCTTGGTTATATGCCTATTGCTTGTGCGCAGTGATTGGGACCTCGGCTTCAAGCCTAGTATACAGTTGATATACACTATCTCTGAGCGCATACCATACGGTATAGCAATATGGTCTTTCCAGGATCGAACAGAGAACTTTCCCATATATATATATATATATATATATATATATATATATATAGGTAGGATCCTTTGATACCAGTGTCAAAATTCAAATTTGACACCTCATTTGTGAGCCGTTAGATCAAAAAATATCAACGGCTCTGATTTTTAAGGATGTGACACCGTTGATATTTTTTTATCTAACGGCTCACAGATAAGGTGTCAAATTTGAATTTTGACACCGGTGTCAAAAGATCCTACCTCATATATATATACTGTATAGCACGGACACGCAAATTTTTTGAAAATTTGCGTGTCGGACACGTGTCCGACATGCTTGGACACGCGGTCAATGCTCGGACACGTTTTTCCGACACGCAGTCAACTTTTTCGGACACGCGATCAACGATCGAATACGTTTTTTTATTTATTTTTTTATTTTTTACTAAATATAAAAGAAATAATTTATAAATTGATTTTTTTCTGTTATGAAATTTGACATGAAAAATTAACAAAGTACGAAAAATTATTTATATTTATATTTATGTTATGAAATTTAAATATTTGATTGGTTATATGACTTATTATTTACTGTTATATGTATTAAATATAAATTATATTATATATTTTAAAAAAATTATTTAATATCAAAACGTATCCCAACGTATCCAAATATGACATTTTTTTGAATTAACGTGTTGGCGTGTCGTGTCGTGTCCCGTGTCCGTGCATCATAGTATATATATATATATATATATATATATATATATATATATATATCTGTGTGGTGTGTGTGTGTTTGTTATGAAATTTAAATATTTGATTGGTTATATAACTTATTATTTACTGTTATATGTATTAAATATAAATTATATTATATATTTTAAAAATTTTATTTAATATCAAAACGTATCTTAACGTGTCCAAATATGACATTTTTAAGAATTAACGTGTTGGCGTGTCATGTCGTGTCCCGTGTTCGTGCATCATAGTATATATATATATATATATATATATATATGTGTGTGTGTGGTTTAATAAAATTTGAACCGAATTAATTAAATAATCGATAAACCAATGAAAATATCGAAATAATATATACATAGACAACAATTCTTAATTTAAAAAGCCTATAATTTTATAAGGAATATTTTTAATTATAAATAAAGGTTATATTATTCTACAAACTAAACAATCGAGTTGGGTGCATAAAACAATATAATTGTATTTAAAGAATTATAAACAATTAAGAATGTGTTATTAATCAAGAGAATGGTATATAAGATTAGAAAATGATGTTAGTATGAATATTGTTTAAAGTCTAAAGTTATTTTAGATAAGTTTATCTAATGTTTATCAAAATACATATAAAAAAATGTATGAGATCTATGCTTTCTTTTTCTCTCTTTTTTCTTCACTTGAATCCATATAGATCCTACACATTTTTTTATATATATTTTAATGAAACCCAATTCAATTATGGACAGAAGCTATGTACAAAAGTTGGAGCATAATATATGTTTATTTTAAACATTAAGTATTTTACCGATCATTTTAATGTTTCTTACTATTTTCCGACTGGAAAATTGTTAAGCCTATTAATAGTTTTTATTATTATGTCTATTGGTTGTGAAAATATTTAATATTTAAAATTCAAACTATTTAAATTTGAATTTTGACCTTAATGGGTAGGAAAAGAGTTCAACATTTAATGTTTCTGCAGTGGAAAAAAATATATATAATAAATTTAAATATGTTATAAAATTATAGATTAAATGAAAAATGTTTAAAATTATACAAAAATATGTAAAGTTGACAAAAAATAAGTTTTTTTTATAAACAACAAAAAAAATTTAATTATGAAATTTAACTGCCAAAAAAAGAATGACTTATTTATACTTTAAAAGAAAATAAATTTAAAATGTAACTTAAAAAAATAATAGAGTTTTTTTTCGTAAAAGTATTTTTTTTAACATAATCATTTTAAATATATATGTATAACCAATATAAAAATTATAAATTAAAAGATAAAAATTAATTTTTTAAAATATATGTAGAATTAATACAAAAATTCAAAAATATTATTTACATAAAAAAATGACATCTATCGTTTTGTAAAAAACTAATTATAAAAATATAATCACTATAAAAATGAATAATTATTCAATGACCATCGAACTATTATATTGTAAAATGATGTTAGCTATTAATTATTTTACAGACTACTTTAATGTTTCTCACTACTTCCTAGATGGAAAATTGTTAAGCTATTGAGAGTGTTTAACTGTTTATTGTTATGTCTATTAGATAGGAAAATATTTAATATTTAAAATTCAAATTATTTAAATTTGAAATTTGAATTTGATAGATAGAAAAAGAGTTAAGCATTTAATATTTTTGTAGTGGGAAAAAACCTATATATAATAAATTTATTTATAATATAAAATTATAGATTAAAAAAATATTTAAAATTACAAAGTTAAATGTAGAGTTGATAAAAAATAATTAAAATTTGAAAGGTAATTGCAAAAAAAATAAGAATGACTTATTTATATTGTAAAGAGGAAGGTTATAGTTACAATTTTTTTTTAAACACTTACAACCATACCTTATTACCGTTGATTTCCGTCAATCAACGGTTATCATTTATTGTGAATTAATAATTAATTAATGAGTTTAATTTGCTAAAATGATAACCGTTGATTGGCGAAAATCAACGGTGATAAGATATGGTTGTAAGAGGTTGTAACTATAACTTTCCTTAATTTAAAAGAAGATAAATTAAAAAAATAATACAAAAAGAAAAAAAATCATACAAGTATTTTCTAAAAAAATATTTAACGTAAACATTTTAAATATATGTTTATAACCAATATAAAAATTATAAATAAAAGATAAAAACTAATTTTGCATAAAATATGTATACTCAATATAAAAGAATTCAAACTTTTTATTTAAATAAAAAAATAACATCTACTTCTGTAAAAAAACAAATTAGATTTTTTTAAAAGACTATAAAAATGAATGACCATTCTGGGAACAGTGACCATCCAACTCCTGCGTAGAAAAAGATATTTATCAAAAGTATTTTATAGACTATTTTATTGTTTCCCGCTACTTTTTGCATGAAATTTTTTTAAGCCTATTAATAATGTTTATTACAATGTCTATTGGGTGAGAAAATATTTAATATTTTAAACTCGAACTTTTTAAATTTGAATTTTAAACTCGATACGTAGAAAAAGAGTTCAGTATTTAATATTTTGTAATGGGAAAAATTATATATATATATATATAATAATAATAATAATTTTAATATAAAATTATAGATCACATAAAAAATATTTAAAATTACGAAATATATGTGGAGTTGATAAAAAAAAAATTTAAAATATAAATTTAATTAAAAAAATAAGTTATGAATTTTTATACCATAAAAGAAAATAAATTAAAATCTTAATTTAAAAATATGATACAAAAGGAGAAAAAAAATCGTACAAGTGTTTTTAATTTTTTTTAAACATAAATATTTTTAAAATATATGTATAACCAATATAATAATTTTAAATTAAAAGATAAAAATTTAAACATTGTTGAAGTTAAATGTGGTAATTCTTTCACCCAAAAAATATAGTAATTCAAAAAACCATTCATTATCTCAATTGAAAAAAATGCGAAGATATATTTTTATGATTTGTATTAATTTTTCCTAGATAGAAAAATCAATTTCTTTTCCTCATTTCATTGTACGTCTAATACACTATACACTAATTAATATATATATATATATATGAGAAAATAGTAACCCGTTCTGTTTTTTAGAAATTAATCGGTCGCGATAAAATCTTGATTTTTTTTTTCCTTCGTGCGACTGATTATTATATAAAAGCTCAATTCCTATGTTAAAAGAAATTAAATTATAAAAAAAAAGTTTATTTTATAATCACATCATTTATTATTTTACCCTTCCATCTGAAGGATTGTAGTGGGTGGACAGCAGTTGTATGTATGTGAGTGAGAGAAGGGGTTAAGAGATAACACAACAGCACGAGGAAGAGAAAGAAGCCATGGCTGGTTGCGCTGTATCATTTGGGAATAGCTTCGCTGTGTGCACAGTCGCACACAAGAGAACTATGAGACCCTCCTCCTCAACCGGTAACTTACCTCTCTCTGTCTCAAAATAAC